>JARFIW010000032.1:0-106926 GCA_036346225.1 Platerodrilus igneus
TTACATTATGTATATTTAAGAAAACTACTGTTATTAGAGTTTGGGCTTAGATGGAATTTACTTACAATTATGTATAAGATACGTAAAAGTGATCATTGTGAAAGGATATTCAGCCACTCCAGTGACAAAGTCCTGTATGGGAGAAGCCATTAGTTTAAAAATAGCTGTAATTTGACAGAAATGTAGTGTGTTCTCAAGTACGATAGGTAAAGATAGTGTATAAGGTAACGAGATTTTGGCACGGAAACCTATCCGGAATAGCCGTCTTCCGGGTAGCAAAAATATCGCAGGAATGGTTGGGGCAAGGCGGTTGGGCGTTCTTTATTTTGACAACTAGTGAAGTCTTTCAAGTTAAGTGGTACTTAGTAGAGTATAATCAGGCATCCTGGGCCCACATTTCCACCAGCATCCACATTTCCACACACATCTGGACCAAAAAGTTTTCTTCGACTAACCATTTTCATCTTTCGAGATAAACCTATCTTAAATTTTTTTTATGTTTCGAGATAAATGAGCATCCACATTTCCACACACGAGATAAACCTATTTTTAAGATTTTTTACCGCTAACATTCTGAACCAAAAAGTTTTCTTCGACTAGCCATTTTTTTATCTTTCATCTGAACCAAATAGTTTTCTTTGTCTAGCCAATGCATCTTTTGAGATAAACCTATCTTGTTTGGTATTAATTAACATTAGAATTTTCTCAGCTACCCGAATCTCTAGGAATTTTTTCGATTGCATCACCCCCAAGGGAGCTACCCTGATTTTAAGATTTCTTACCTGTTGCGACTTTTGAGCGTTCTTATAAATTTTTTTATACATGCGATACATTAAATTAGCTTAGAATTTTACACACAACCCGAATCTGCAAACAGATTTGAAATCGGACCACGCCCTGCAAAGTTACACATATACCCTCTGCGAGATAAATCTTTCTCCACATTTCCATCCACGAGATAAACCTACCTTGTTTGGTATCAATTAAGATTAGAATTTTCTCAGCTACCCGAATTTCTAAGAATTTTTTAGATAGCGCCATCCCCCAGGGACCTACCCTGATTTTAAGATTTCTTACCTGTAGCGACTTTTGATCGTTCTTATAAATTTTTTATACATGCAATACATCTTGTTAGGCTAGAATTTTATGTAGAATCCGAATCTGTAAACAGATTTAAAACAGGACCACCCCTTACCATTTTACACACACCCTCTAAATTATAACTTTCCTGCAGCTTATACCTAAAAGAAAATCTAAAAACCATTCTTAAAACTTTTTATTACAGACAATTATTTACTAATACAGATTAAATTTTGTAAACCACATTTCTAAATACATATTCACAATTTTTATTTTGAACCTAGAACTTCTCATATCGGCTCATACTTATTAATATTTATTTCTAAATAGAGCACTTTTTCCAAAGACCAACCGGACCCACATGTTTCAAATTCCTCTGATTTTGTTCTTATGGTTTTGCTTAAGACCTCGTACATATTCTCCAGATTACTAGAAGACGTTATAACCACATTTTTGTGTTAAAGGATTTCACATCGGTAGTCTCTTCCCCATTTTGGTGTAAACGCCGTAGAGTTCGCAATAGACTTTACTGCTGTATGTTGTATTCTTTTTTCATTAATTAATCGAATAAATCGCTCTTTCTGCTTCCAAAGAAACTCGGGCTCTCCATCGTCGACACTGGCGTTCTTTATGCGATAGCTAGCCATACGGTTGTTAAACGCTGTGCTAACCATTTCTACACAATCGTCGCTAGTAGCGGTAACTGATGCATTTTTATGTTTGTTGCTCCGTAGATGACTAGGGTATGCAGACTTTAACACCTCCATGTCGCACACTTTACACATAATTCGTGGTTGTTTCGTACAAGGCCCTTTAACAGCTGGCGGAGCTGAACGTTTACGGCTTAATGACATGCCGTGCTGTTTTTCCTTGTGTCGCTGTAAGTTGCCCATTCTCGTAAAAGCGATACCGCAAGTCTCACAGTTTAAGTACTTTGCTGCGGACGGATGTATAAGCTTAACCTTGGACGATGTTACACCACAACATTTGTTCTGGTGCCGTTTGAGAGCATCCTCCTGGTAAAGTAGACGTGACACAGCTCGCATTTAAAAACGTTTGCAGATACCATTTTAGTGCAAAACAAAATCCGCACTATAGCACTTGACTTGTAAGCGAACTAACTTATAACTAAAGAGTTTACTCTTGCGCACCTGCTTTATGTACCCTATAGAATGCAAATCGAAGGTTTCCGAAGACACCCGAACGAAGTTGAGGATTCATCGGGGGAACTAAATGACGTCATCTTGAGCCAATCTTCGCTGCTCGTCCAATACATTTAGCGCCAATGCATGCACCTGGTTCGCTTCGTCGATGGTGCGAGTGCAGTTAGTAGAAACACCGGAAAACGTCTTCCATGTTATACGGATCGTGCATATTAAAATCCAAAGGGTGGTAGCACACGCACACAAATTGTGTGCAAGTCGTGCTGTAGAAGATGCAGTGCTACTATAACCAAAAACACTTTAAACCTTTGCTAAGGGAATACCAACTTGCTGTCTACCGGATACTTACTAATAAAGTAATTTAATTTTAAATAACTTCTACGTCATACTTTAGGAAATGGAAGGCTTGAGTATTTTCTAAATGAATCACCAAGCGAAAGTATATGCTTAGCGGTATTTAAATTAACCATTAATTTCCAATTTTTACGACCGTCGTTAATTATAGATTAAAATTTAATTTGTGCACGTTCGAGCTTCTCGTAAACTAACATATTTTATAGCAACAATGCGCTGTATAATACATGCATACCCCTTCGCCGCGCTACTGCTATTCTTGTAATTGCTAGAAAAAGTCACTCTCCTTTTTACTGTTAGGACTGGGCAAAGCACCATTTTTTGTATACTTTCTATAGCACATCGCGCACTTTTTCGTCTGATAATTATGCTTCTGTAGGCTTTTACACTTTCGCATAGCGGTCGGCCGCATGTAATGATTTCTAGAACCGGTAAGTACTGATATCGTCCAAATAGAGAATTAGATGCTCGATGTCTGTCAACTTCCAATTCCCTCGTAAAAGGTAGCAAATACTCAGTCAATCATCCATCTAATTTAAACTTCGACCCGCTCCTGTTCTGATAATTTACAAACATTTTTCAAACGACAATAGGCCGAGAATTTTAAACCTCCGAGGATCTTTAAGTCGTGATCAATTACACATCCAAGCTACGCGTAAACTAACATATTTTGTAGCAACTGTATAATACATGCATACCCCTTCTCTGCGCTACTGCTATTCTTGTAGTTGCTTGGAAAAGTCAGTCACCCTTTTTACTGCTAGGGCCGCTAAAAAGCACCATTCCATACTTTCTTTATAAGTGTAGCACATCGCGTACTTTTTGTCGGATAATTAAATCTTTGTTTATGTAGGCATTTACACTTTCGCTTATTTAAACATCTAATACGATTGATTAACCACTTTCGATTATTCTAACGGAGACCACCATACGCACCGTTCTTTTGAATCCAACGATCCTATGGGCTTCCACGCACTAACACCTGACGTATTTTTCTTACTATTTGTTAAACAAAAACTACCGGTATCGCCATTGTGGACGTAAACAGATGTTTGTGGATGTGTACGAGAATATGTAACCATATACATTAACCAGTCTAAGCTATTTTATTTAGTCCACGAAAACTACTATTTTTCTAAACCACAATTAATAATCGTCTTTATAGGTTCCACATTTCGACCATTACCCAATGGCTGGTGCTACGTACATGGAAACTTTAATTTCTTATTGGAGAGAATTCTTATTCTCCCGCGCACTGCTGCGTAGTTGCATGTCCATTCCTTTTGGAGGTATATGCTCGTTATAGGTTGTAAGACCCTCGGTTTTACTTAACTACAATTCGTGGGACCCTTTAATCTTTTTAATCGTATCTTTCTCGCCTACAATACAGTAGGACTTAACATTACTACCAACAAATTCTAATACTGGATCCCCATTAAATACGTCTTTAATTTTCCCTACAACTTTTTTGTTGACAAGTGTTATATTGTATTTATTATACGCGGGGTAGTCACTCTTTTAAGATAAATATATTTTGCTAGGTATCAACTAATATTAAATTCCCCCGGCGCTGGCCTAACCTATTAAATTTTCCTTTTATCTAACCTAGGTCCACACTTGGTTTTAATGGAAAAACTCATTAAAAAGCAATTAGTGCTAATGGGTTTTTAATGAGAAAACTCATTAAAAAGCAATTAGGTCATATGGTCATGTGGTCATATGGTCATGTGGTCATGTGGTCATATGGTCATGTGGTCATATGGTCATATGGTCATATGGTCATGTGGTCATGTGGTCATGTGGTCATGTGGTCATATGGTCATGTGGTCATGTGGTCATATGGTCATATGGTCATGTGGTTATGTGAGCAGGAGATTAAATTTGGTATATAAGGAACCTACATATATCCGGACATGTGTTGATGTGAACCCTGCCGACCTAGGTCGGATAACAAAACAGTTCCTAAACCAGAGAATGTAAGCGATATGGCGGTGTCCGACATATTCGACTATTTTCGGTAATATACGCCCCACTCTGTAGGATACATAAGGGAACAGATTTTCGTATTCAATTTAGTATTTGACGGTAGCTAGAACGGTAAACATGAGCGTCTCCAAGGTGATTAACGTTTCTCAACTTCTTGGGAATAAAGTGAAACCGACAAATGAGCGATTTGGATTATGGCTGTTGGCAGAAAATATGTGCAACAATAATCTGGTGATAGATATTGGTAATATTTGTTATGTCGAAGGCGAAAAGATGCTGACTGGCGGACTACACACACCAATTACAGAACCATTTTGTGACAATATAATGTTGGTTAAAATTTGCGACCTTTCTGACACCGAACAAGCATCTGCAAACAAACGGATGTTTATCCTAAAAAAGAAATTTGTGGTGCATTTAACAGCTATCTACGAAGAAAGTTCAACCGATTTGTTTCCGCTAGGCATGGTGTTAAAGCTAAGCTTCCGTTTTCTCTGGAAAGCAGTAACAAGATAGGCCAGAGAGTAAAAGAAATTATCGGAAAAGAAGACATCGAATGCATTAATAAAAAATTCCAAAATCCTATATGTGTTCCATACAAAGTGGAACTAGCAGATGTTAAGTTGGAAACTTTATTGGAGGAACTACCAGATATATTAGACGAAGTCGAAAAAGATTATTTCTATCTTTTTGACATGGATGTAACCCAAGATTTTGCAGGCATATTTAGCAAGATGGAGATGTGAAATTATTTAACTACAAACCATAACTTTTGCTATAAGGGCGAATACGAAGAAAAGTGTAATATTATAGTTGACAACGATAAAACTGCGGGGATTGATTGTTTAACATGGCTAACAACCAATGCAAGAATTAAGATTTACAACAAATTTGTGTTCCAGATAACAAGTCCTGGTGTTAATAAACAACTTGGCAATCATATACTAGATTTTTTACGTTGTCCAGATGTACGTTTAAGGGAAACATTTGCGTCTACTTTGGCCAAAGAACATGGTATTACGCGATTGGAAGCGACAATATACAACTGTGCAATTGGAAGCTATGTCAGTGCGGAACGGGTGTATAAACCCTTAAAAGACTGTTTAACCTTATTGGAAGATAGTAAGTTATACTTCCTAAAGGCGCCAATGTACTCGGTACCACTTACCAAAATGTGGAGTAAGCTATCGGACAAGCTACAAAATAGCTGCTGTTTAGTGTATAATAACCTGCTACAGTACGTGTATTGGGGGAATGGCAATACAAAGAAATTGACGGGCTTGCAAATTAAGTTGTCCAAAAAACCAGAGGAAAAGGAAAAATTGATAAAGTATGTGCTTTCGGCTTTTAGTTTTAACTATTTACCTGTAAATTATTTGGAGATAGTAGAGGAAGATGTCCAAGATAAAATAAAAATCTTACACAAGTGAATTGGAAGTTGACAGACATCGAGCATCTAATTCTCTATTTGGACGATATCGAGTACTTACCGGTTCTAGAAATCATTACATGCGGCCGACCGCTATGCGAAAGTGTAAAAGCCTACAGAAGCATAATTATCAGACGAAAAAGTGCGCGATGTGCTATAGAAAGTATACAAAAAAATGGTGCTTTGCCCAGTCCTAACAGTAAAAAGGAGAGTGACTTTTTCTAGCAATTACAAGAATAGCAGTAGCGCGGCGAAGGGGTATGCATGTATTATACAGCGCATTGTTGCTATAAAATATGTTAGTTTACGAGAAGCTCGAACGTGCACAAATTAAATTTTAATCTATAATTAACGACGGTCGTAAAAATTGGAAATTAATGGTTAATTTAAATACCGCTAAGCATATACTTTCGCTTGGTGATTCATTTAGAAAATACTCAAGCCTTCCATTTCCTAAAGTATGACGTAGAAGTTATTTAAAATTAAATTACTTTATTAGTAAGTATCCGGTAGACAGCAAGTTGGTATTCCCTTAGCAAAGGTTTAAAGTGTTTTATTAAGTTTTTGGTTATAGTAGCACTGCATCTTCTACAGCACGACTTGCACACAATTTGTGTGCGTGTGCTACCACCCTTTGGATTTTAATATGCACACGATCCGTATAACATGGAAGACGTTTTCCGGTGTTTCTACTAACTGCACTCGCACCATCGACGAAGCGAACCAGGTGCATGCATTGGCGCTAAATGTATTGGACGAGCAGCGAAGATTGGCTCAAGATGACGTCATTTAGTCCCCCCGATGAATCCTCAACTTCGTTCGGGTGTCTTCGGAAACCTTCGATTTGCATTCTATAGGGTACATAAAGCAGGTGCGCAAGAGTAAACTCTTTAGTTATAAGTTAGTTCGCTTACAAGTCAAGTGCTATAGTGCGGATTTTGTTTTGCACTAAAATGGTATCTGCAAACGTTTTTAAATGCGAGCTGTGTCACGTCTACTTTACCAGGAGGGATGCTCTCAAACGGCACCAGAACAAATGTTGTGGTGTAACATCGTCAAGGTTGCTTATACATCCGTCCGCAGCAAAGTACTTAAACTGTGAGACTTGCGGTATCGCTTTTACGAGAATGGGCAACTTACAGCGACACAAGGAAAAACAGCACGGCATGTCATTAATCCGTAAACGTTCAGCTCCGCCAGCTGTTAAAGGGCCTTGTACGAAACAACCACGAATTATGTGTAAAGTGTGCGACATGGAGGTGTTAAAGTCTGCATACCCTAGTCATCTACGGAGCAACAAACATAAAAATGCATCAGTTACCGCTACTAGCGACGATTGTGTAGAAATGGTTAGCACAGCGTTTAACAACCGTATGGCTAGCTATCGCATAAAGAACGCCAGTGTCGACGATGGAGTGCCCGAGTTTCTTTGGAAGCAGAAAGAGCGATTTATTCGATTAATTAATGAAAAAAGAATACAACATACAGCAGTAAAAGTCTATTGCGAACTCTACGGCGTTTACACCAAAATGGGGGAAGAGACTACCGATGTGAAATCCTTTAACACAAAAAATGTGGTTATAACGTCTTCTAGTAATCTGGAGAATATGTACGAGGTCTTAAGCAAAACCATAAGAACAAAATCAGAGGAATTTGAAACATGTGGGTCCGGTTGGTCTTTGGAAAAAGTGCTCTATTTAGAAATACATATTAATAAGTATGAGCCGATATGAGAAGTTCTAGGTTCAAAATAAAAAATTGTGAATATGTATTTAGAAATGTGGTTTACAAAATTTAAACTGTATTAGTAAAAATTGTCTGTAATAAAAAGTTTTAAGAATGGTTTTTAGATTTTCTTTTAGGTATAAGCTGCAGGAAAGTTATAATTTAGAGGGTGTGTGTAAAATGGTAAGGGGTGGTCCTGTTTTAAATCTGTTTACAGATTCGGATTCTACATAAAATTCTAGCCTAACAAGATGTATTGCATGTATAAAAAATTTATAAGAACGATCAAAAGTCGCTACAGGTAAGAAATCTTAAAATCAGGGTAGGTCCCTGGGGGATGGCGCTATCTAAAAAATTCTTAGAAATTCGGGCTGAGAAAATTCTAATCTTAATTGATACCAAACAAGGTAGGTTTATCTCGTGGATGGAAATGTGGAGAAAGATTTATCTCGCAGAGGGTATATGTGTAACTTTGCAGGGCGTGGTCCGATTTTAAATCTGTTTGCAGATTCGGGTTGTGTGTAAAATTCTAAGCTAATTTAATGTATCGCATGTATAAAAAAATTTATAAGAACGCTCAAAAGTCGCAACAGGTAAGAAATCTTAAAATCAGGGTAGCTCCCTTGGGGGTGATGCAATCGAAAAAATTCCTAGAGATTCGGGTAGCTGAGAAAATTCTAATGTTAATTAATACCAAACAAGATAGGTTTATCTCAAAAGATGCATTGGCTAGACAAAGAAAGCTATTTGGTTCAGATGAAAGATAAAAAAATGGCTAGTCGAAGAAAACTTTTTGGTTCAGAATGTTAGCGGTAAAAAATCTTAAAAATAGGTTTATCTCGTGTGTGGAAATGTGGATGCTCATTTATCTCGAAACATAAAAAAATTTAAGATAGGTTTATCTCGAAAGATGAAAATGGTTAGTCGAAGAAAACTTTTTGGTCCAGATGTGTGTGGAAATGTGGATGCTGGTGGAAATGTGGGCCCAGGATGCCTGATTATACTCTACTGTACTTATTAGGTAGTTTTGTGTTTCGGTCGTTTTACATATTTATAACTTTATTATTTTTATTATTTTTTCATAGAAGCCCACTCCCGCACTACTGTAGTTAGCCTATGCACCATTAAAATTGTGACAGGGTTCCCGCCCTTTCCGAAAAAAACGAAATTCGTAACGAAATGTTATCTTAACCCGATGCAGTTGATACGATAAAACTCTGCCCGACCGCTTTTAAGACCAGATTTGCCACAGATCAATTCTTACATGAGTAGATGAAATGCTTCCTGCGTTGCATCAATACATGTTGATAACACACCTGTACAAAGGCGATTAGCGAAGTGTTCGCGTTGTACATCGAAATGGAATGATTACTGAGCATTGACGATAATCCTTTTAACCAACTTGGAAGATTTTATGTCTTGCGCATGAATCCTGTCTGTCAAATTCAGGAACTAATATCCTGTTTTTCTCAAGAATGTTTTGTATCTGGAGATAAAAACGAAGAAATATACACGACTAAATTGATCTGCATGTGTAGACGTGCGGTAGTTGCTAATGTATGAAATCGTAACTCACAACTATCTGTTTAGTCAAATATGACTATCCTGCGTCCTGCTCATCAGGACTTAGAAAGATATTCACTTAACCAAGCAATACTCTTCTACCTTCCCGTTCGATATAAATTTTTCTACAAGGTAATATTTTAATATTCGAACTATTAAACGACATCAGCAGCATTTTTGGGGAGGCACATGGGGTTAAGGAATATTATTCTATGGCGTAGTGAGTTTCACATAAAAACGAAATTAGGAAAACTAAATTCGTTTTTATCATTTAATCGTCCATAGTGCTATTCAAGGCCTCCTCGAAGAAGAGTAGGTTGTGATTTAATCTATATTCACCCTACAAGTTTAAACTATATCCGTTTCACACGTAGTATATTATTAAAAAAAAGATGAGACACGGTCGAGATTTGCTGAAATGGGACTTCAACTACGCGCGATTATAAACGTATATTCTCGGCTATCTACAAAGTAGGGCTCGTATTAATTTTTTTGTTTACAAGTGATATGAAGTTACAAGAAAATCAATTTCTGTATGTTTTATACTACAGGATCATGCAGCACTAATCAGTAACCATGTGCCTGATAACTCTTGTAATAAATATAATAAAGAATTGGGCAGTAAATTGCAATTTATTTGAATTAAAATGCGATGCTTCATGTAAAAGCAAAATATGTAACTAAATTAAATGCAAAGTGGTGTCGCGTATGCGTTAATCAGAATGTTCCCACTACATTCAAACGGTAATTGATTTTCCCGGAGCAGAGTATAGTCCTTGGCACATCACACGATGAATTCCGACAGATTAATGAGCTTCATTATTTTGGATTACCTTAATCCCTCGAGCATGACCCACGGTCAAAGGATTTCTTTAATATATTGCTTTCTCTTCTTCGTGCGCTTGTGAGATATAACCCATTTAGAAAATCTAGGGAACCTGTAATATGAACTAAGATTTTCAGTAATAAAGGTTAGTAGAATTTAATATGTTCTCATGTTGTGTGAAATAATATACATAGATATAGTTATAATTACAAAAATTAAATCAACGGATATTATACATGTAGATACGAAACAGCGATGACGCATTTACTTGCAAACAGTTTAATCATGCTTCATGCATTCATTCATTGAAGAGCAAATTGAAAATCTAGTTGAAAACTTTGTTTGCTTTAATTTCATGATGCTAGCCCGACTAAACTAATTTAAAGTATGAAAGGATATACATTTTTAAAATACTGTTTGCGTCTGCTTGTCTTGTAGACCAACGCGAAAGTTATGAGTAAAAAGGAACAAACTTGTGTTTTTATAGCAGTTGATACCACAAAATTGAGTCTATTTGGAGAACTAAGTAACTGAAAGTTAAAAAAATATACAGGTACATCTATTAACTATAAGTTTTGTATGCCCGTCTTTGTGCTAAAGTTGGGAGGCGCGAATCAATCGCCTTTTGGGATTTGCGTCCGAGGGTTTCGGAGTTGAAGGCGCGGGCGGGTGGTGGTTAGGTGGAGAATTTTTGCGTGCGTTGCATAGGCCGGTTTTTATATACTATATAATTAAAGTATGATGGACTAATAAAAAAAAAATTGCTATTGAAAAATTTGTGAATTACAGCATTTTAAAAATAAGAACAAGAAAAACTAAAAGAAAGAAAATACAGTGTAAAACCATAAAATGGTTTGACTAGGAAAAGAGGGTGCGTTTACAATTGTAGATACCTCCGGCCATCGAATGTAGTATTTCTTAACCAACCACTGAATGATAGTTCAGTTAAACCAATAAAACGAAGATATTGAAAGAAACTTTTGATCTGATGGCAGTGACAACAAAAAGGAAAGCATGGTGATTATTTTAAAGAAAATTTATGTTTGGAAATGCCATTTATTTCCCAACAATTTTTTTAAATTCATAGGGAAAATTATGGCCAAATATGCCAGGGTGAAATAGTGAACAGAATACGGAATCTAGTTGTAGTAATGATTCGGATTAAAACTCATCGCTCATTAGGTTGTTTCAAACCACGATGGGTGTTAACTGTGCAAGAAAAAAATATGTGTGAGTGGATAGACATCGAAAAACAATCCCACATATCAGCTGCTAACCGGTGACAAAATCATGACACAGTATCTATAGACACAACTGTCTAGTGAAGGTGATTGTTCATTTGACGATGACATATAAGAAACAGATGAAACTATCCATGGAAGGCTACAGCAATACTTGTAAAAGTGATGCACTCTTATGATAATATGACTTAGAGGTCAGACAGCGAAAAACAAACATAAAAACATAAACAACAAAGCGTTACTAATAACTGTTTTACAACAAAATATAGGTACGACTTCTATACGAACAAACATATGTGTCTCTGCAACGTGTAGCCTTACATCAACACTTTAATGTTTACTTCATGTTGAGCTTTTTAATAACCAAACAGCAATTGAATCCTTCTGCGGTACATTTGTTTATGGCAAAGTAAGCTACGTTACTCCAATTCGACACACATTTTACAACATAAATAAAATTTGGTAATAAAGGATCCAAATCAGGTTTGTTAGGTTCTTGCACTATAAACTTACTAATACATTATTATTATTATTAGGCATTAACGATGCTATACTTCCATACAATATCCAACTACTGAAAAAACGGAGACTATCTACTGATTTATTGTGTGTCTATAAAATCATACGATGTGTGTCTTCACGCTCCTCAATGCAGAACTCAAAACATGCAATTGGTAGCATCAAAAAACTTCAACACAGATCTGGGCATAAATTCTCCAATCCACAGGCTACGTCACCTTTTCAATAAATACTGCATACATACATACATATATATATATATATATATATATATATATATATATATATATATATATATATATATTGTAACGCATCTAGTGACCAAAAGTTGTAAAACAGACGAGTTATTACCAGGAGGCTCATGTCCACACACAAAAATAAAAACAAGTCTTATAAGGAACATTTATTCATATTAACTATACGCATACTTACAGCTAAGAAGGATTGTATTCAAGGATGCAATTACAAGGTTTATTAAGCTCTAAAATAAGTACAAGTACACTGTCCAACGATGGTAAAAATCCGAGCAAAACATTTATGATGCCAGTAGTTGAATTAATAATGTTGAGATGCTCGTGAAATGTCAAATAAAATAGTTAAATTAAAATTAAGGGTCGAAAACATCTGTAAAATGTCTGCATATATTTGTTAGTTATAGTATTTTTAGAAGTAGTTTTAGAATTATTATATAGGAAGTGAAGTTTAAATTATGTTTATCATGATGACAGATATCAATCGTGTTTTCAATGCTAGGATTTACAAATGCAAACAACTTTGATGTTTTTCTAAAAATGATGGCAATTATATTTGAGTGTGAAATACCGAATTAAGGTAGTTTTCAAGTAGTGTGTTTAGAGAATAAACAAAACATGCATTTAAATATGTAAGAGTGCTTTAAAAAAATGGATTTAGGTCCTTAGGTGATAAGTTCTGTTTAGGGGGATGGATGAAAATATTGAAATAAAAAAACAGGGTCGTTCTATTAAGCTCTCAAGTTTTAATTTAAAAAGTCTCCTAGAATTATAAAAATGAATAAGTTAAAGGTATCTAAAAGGTCAAAGAGCATACTTTACATGTGATTTTCCAATGCTCCACCCGAAGGTACTACATTGGTCAGGAAGCGGGTTTTTTTACCTGGAAAATTTGGAATTTTGCCGAACCCTTGTTGTTCCAAGCAAGGCATGGATCTTTACGTGCGTGACAACACTCACACACGGGACCTCCATTTTACCTCTCATCCGTACGAGAGTGTATTTTTGTGAAAAATGATCGCCAAACATTTTTCAAGCGGACCGTGTCGGGATTCGAAACCGGGACCTTGGGCGTAGTAGTCACAAAGAGCATACTACAGTTCATTTAAAAAGGAGAAACGCAGTACCTTAAAATTAATTAAAAAAAAGGTAACGATAAAGCGAAGCCACAGTCATTATAGGAGCATCCAGGTATTTCGACGCAGCACTAGTAACCCCGAAGGAGGACCCATACATATAAACAAGCCGGCAGTAAGACGTGCAGCCAACCCCAAACGAAGAAAGCTTTCACAACACCGTGAAACGTGTTCCAGCATTAGGATCGTATAAAAAGGAGTATCCACCATTTATTTATATACATTCCGTTATAGTAGTAGTGCAATCCTAAAACATTTCATAAGACTAAAGCACAATATTTGTTTCATAGATTACTTACATCAATTGGCAATCCATGAGCATTTAACATCACAGCGAGGAAGCCACCATCAGTTGGAACGAATAACAGGTACCAAATACCATTTAAACTAGAAGCTTATTCTTGTTTTGATAAATTGCATCATTGAATAAATAAATAGGGTAAGCGACCCTCCAACCATTTTAGTTTTGAGTATTGCGGAACGTCACAATCTGCAGGGCGTATACCGATCTTGCAGATTCAGGTGTAGTGAAGGCCTGTACTACGAGAGGGCGTATAAGTATTCTTGTTGGGGGCACTTAGTAGATTTCGTTCTGCAACGAGCGTGAAATCGAATGTAAATAGTTGAGTATAGAACCCTGAGAAAATTTATTTAAAAATAACAATAACATGTAGCAGTAGCGGCGGAACACAGCAAGAGGAGGTTAGTAATATATATATTATTGTGTAAAGTCACCTTTGGAAATGGCCCCAGCGTTGAACCGTCATTATATTGTGTGAAGTCACCTTTGGAAATAGCCTCAGCGTTGGACCGTCATTATATTGTAAAGTTTACCTTGGCTGCTCCGCTCTTGCTCTAAATTCTACTGAATATTTCAAAGAAGCTTATCTGGACTGTTGAAAATCGAACTTCACCTAACTGCCACTAAGTTATGATCTGAAAAATGCTTTCCTACAATCCTATCAAAAAAAAAACGCAACTACCAAAATACATCAACTCTATTTACACAAATAAAAAGAAATTACCTTCCAAAGCTTCGTCTATTAAAACAGTTAACATACATAAAATTACAGATATTTGTGAAGAAAACAATTCATTTTTAAAATGTGTTTGGATCAAATATTTTTCATTATACATATACCCTATTTGAAGTAAGTGGGCTAACCTCGTACCTGACTTTAACTCTTGTCTAAATATGAGCTCACAGTAAAACCCTTTTAAACCTGTGTGCAAAAATTATAGCACTGCAATAACAAAAGTCCCCTTTACTTTGTACATAAACAGCATTTGTTTCATTATATTGATGATCCTTTTCTACATAAACATATTTTCATTTTATATATAAAGTTCAATAAATTTTTAAGTCTATGTAATTTATAAAATGAGCCGCCAAAGAGCAAAAAGTGTCAAAACACGTCAAATAACTCAACAACAATGTTTAAAAAATTTTGTTATCTGGTAACCACTACACAGCCTGCATGTGCCATCCAACCCTCGATGATGTTGCTGTCTATGATGTTTCGGAGCTGTGGAACCGCTCCCAAGTGAAGTCACACCATTCTGGTCAGCACGAAGCTATCCAAATCTCACCAACTAACCAATGATAGTGCATCCAAGCTTCCTCTGTTCCTCTACTATTTCATGTACCATCAGCAAATCACTCCTCGATGCATTTACAATTGCAAATCCATTTTGGGACGCCTTGCAATTCCTAACAACCACAATAATTGTAGTCTGTACTTACATGACTTACAGAAGCTTTGCTTTTATTTGTATAGATCTTTCAAACAACAAGTGCTGAAGCGCACCCACTTGTGTGTAATAATAACTTTTGAAAAGCACTGGATAATATTTACTACTATTAGAATTCACGTCGATGACGAGCGAAGAAAAGAAGAGAGCTTCTCACCCCCTTACATGTGGTTATATAGACCAGAAACACCCCCACCTGTTGTTTAAGTTTCCACCACATATGAACAAACTTTCTTGGTATGGCCGTAACAGTTGGCACACTTCTCAAAACACAAACTCCTAATCGACATAAAATTCTACATAATTTTCCCACCATCGTCCCGGAATTTTCAAGCTTGTACTCCACAAAATACCACGAAAATTGTTTCTACCCGAGTAGCGGCAGGTTCGCTTCGCCGAAACTATCCTCAACTGAAAATCAATTCCTATAAAATTCACGCCCCACATGCAAGACCAACCTAGCTCCTTCTTCCTTTATCTCATCCACAACCATTTTCTCTCTCATGCTACATTATACAAATCCCACTCATATAATTTCCCACTCTAAATCATAGACAGTCACACGTCCCCTTCTACCTGTAACGTCCAATAACATTTCTTTCCTTCTCTCCCTATTTAAAATCGATATCTTGTACAAACATCTTCCACCTTTATCTTGCTTATAGCTTCAAAACCGCCCTTGTTCGTTCGTTACCAAATCTAACCGATATCTGACATTTGCATCTCACTCTTTTATATGGCAAAACCAGTCTGTCTCTGTTTTCTTATCGATCCGTGTCTGCCTTACCGTCTGTTTGAATTCTTAGAAAATATCAATTTTCTGATAAGGTTGTTGACAACGCGCGCCCCATACATGTAAATAATCGTTACCTAGAACGTGCTTCTTGTAACCGTCAAGTTTTCGTTTATTGATTTTCTTTTCTATCCCTTTCCAACAAGCTCGTGTTTTTACATGCTATGTTATGCTAAATAATATTAAAATGTAATTCTTTCTAATCTATCAAGGTGTTGGATTTTACCTTTCTGGTCACGTATTCCTAATTTAATTTATGTATTAAATTAAATGCGCTTTCTATCTTATGCATTTTCAAACCTGCTTGTTTAACTGAGATTCGTAGTGTAATCATGATGCATTACTCACGCGTATTGTGTTGCAGCTTCCGTCCACGTCGTTTTATGACTTTCCAAGTTGTTTATTTAATTAAATCTTCTAGAGTACTTTTCATTTCTTAAAATAATTATAACTATAGCTTATATACAGAGCGTTGTCACTTGCTTTCCTGCCTAATCGTTGAATTTCTCATTTTCTTCGTAAAAATGTCTAGTTTTCTAAACCCTCAAGGTGTTTTCATAAAGCGCACTATACTAGTGATCCTATCTACCTCTAAATGACACTATTAACATAGCAATATATATATATATATATAAATATAATGTTATGATAAGAGGGTAGTTTTAGGACAGATTAAGTCATAGGGGTCGTAAGTTAAATATGAACATAATTAACGCTAGAAAAATCAATTAATTCCACTATTAAATAGGAGTAAATCGACTATTCTACAAAAGATTTATAGCGAGCACACGGTATATAAATTATATTTAATCTAATGCATAAGAAAAAGTCCATTTTGCAATAATTAGATAATATTTAGCTAAAGTAATAATGTGTACGTCGTATAATACGTTTAAGTTGAAAAAACGAACAAAAATAAAGTTTTAAATACGTCAACTTTGATCAAAATAAACATGTAATCGGTAAATATGAACAACCTGGCATTCTAGCTATTTAAAATTTTTATTAAAAATGTCAACCCATGAATAAGAAAACGCATTCAAATACATCATTACTAGAAAGACGTGTACGTGACTGGAATATCATATTTACATGAAAATCCAACATATGTGAAATAACAAACAATAAATAACAGGCGGGTCGTTGGACTATAAACCACACAATTTCATCGAGAATTAAACCAGGGAATTTTGAGAAAAATTGGGTTCTGCAGAGATAGGCGCAAAGTACAAGCCATGATCAACAAACACGTCAATTAAAACGTTGAAAGATGGTGCTTATAAATACCATATGAAACTCGAAAGTAAACAGTTGATCATCAACAAGGCACAAACCACGTCGATTTAAAGTGGAAAATTACGTACCAGTAACAATTAGTGAAAAGTAAATAATTTATTAAAAATGAAAAATTGAAAGTGTTAATATGTGCAACAACGAATAGCCGTTCTACGCGTAAACGTAAGATAAACTATTAATTGAATTTTTTATATTTAACAATTTAGGGCTCCAAATAAAGATCTAAATGTAGATCAAAAAGTATATCTAAAGATCTAAATGTATCTCTAGATGTACCAATAAATAAAAATCTAAAAACACTTCGAAGATACTTACAAGGAAATAAACGTAAAGATACTAAAAGTGACTCCAGAAATCCGAGGAAAAAATGCAAGCAACCATTGATCCGTCATTCTGGCAACAAGTGAAGCAAGTCGAACTGTAACTGCTGACCACTGATATTCTGAGGCAATTTCAGTAACAAACAAGGAAAACGCAGATTAGAGATCTTAAATTTTCATTTGTTAAAGACTGTTTCAATTTTAATATTTGCTATATATTATATATCTGTAAGGTTCAACAATAGGGTCAATTGAGAATTTAAAAATAGGGATATCATCTGTGAACGTTCGAAAGGTACTTAAGGGTAATTACAAAAATATTTTTGTTGGAATTCAGGAAAATTAAATTTGGTGAGTGTAAATAATTTATTCAGGGGTTAATTTTTTAATTGAAATCAAGCTGTACATATTATCAATCATTGTACTGTGTAATTTTGGATTGCTTCACTTAAATTATTCCAACAGTTAGGTAGTAGAAAGAAAAAGAGGTTAAATAATTTTTATTGCCGTGAATTAGGGCATTAAGTGTTTGATAGATCGAGCTATCCGTGAAAACCAAATTCAAGAAATTATAGGATTTTTGATAAAATTTGCTGTAAATAGCATGGAACGAGCTTTACGCATTCTGCATAAATATAAATAATTTCGTGTAATTACTATAAAACGGAAACCCTTCTGTATTAAAAAGCAATCAAAGCTTAAATTAATTAAGTCATGGGTTGAAGCAATTAATTCTAAATAAAGAACTTTATAGAATATGAGTCATCGGTATACAAAACTACGTATAAACTCATTAAATAAATCTTTTTTTAATATACCTGCACCATAATACTAGTAAAAAGAACTAATTAGCGTACGTAAATCGATCTTTATCGCACTAGTGTTTCAAAGGTTGCTAAGCAACAACATTTTCAACTTTAATTTTATTTGTCAAATTATATAAATGTCAAAGGTAAATATCCTAATAGGAATGAACCGTCAAACTAATTGGAAACCACAATTGCTTCCACGGCAACTACTATAAATCAAAACGACTGATAGTCTAAGTCTGCGGTATTGCACTTCAATACGGATAAATTCAGTAATATGTAAATCTCTATATCAAGTTAAAATGCAGGTATATTAAAAAATAGCATATGATACTCGTTTATAAGTGCCTATAAAGCACTTGCAACGTTTAACGGCACTCTGCTTCGCGTCGTGGCCTCGAACGTTGCGCGTGCTTTAAAGGCTCGCTTATAAACTTGTATCATAATATACTATTATTCCAAGAAGCAGTTTGAACATCGAAAAAGTCTGAAAAATCCCTGGAAGAATCGATTATCTTTTGCATTAATATGCGACGCCGCAATAATAGTATATGTGAGACAAGGACAAAGAACGTGCCACGGATACCTAGAACAGATAAGAAGGTAATAAAATGTCGAAATTTAGACGCTAATTGGATTGTCCGGGAAACCTTATATCACAATGTTCTAGATTATACTAGTAAAACACTAGAAAAATGACAATTTGTATATAAGGGAGCGCTTATCGTTTCGAAAAGGAATTTATTCATTAAATTTGATTCGAAACAGTCGATGCTTTAAGTAAATCAAGAAATGTTATTTTAAAGCGTTAGCCGTTGCATTATATAGAAGTATGCAGTAAAATATAGTTGCGAGGCTGCAATGAATATTGAAGAGATGTTTTTAAACCCAAATTACATACCAAAATGGAATTATTATTTACGAAGGAAAGGCAAAATTCTTCAGTATAAAGCTATTTTAAAGATGTAATATATAATCGTATGGAAGATTTAACCAAAAATGTACTTTGATAATTGGTGTGGGAAATCAGGAATTTTAATTTGGAAAAACTTGTAAGTGGATTTGGAGATCAATTTAAAATAAGAAGATTTTAATTACGTGAAGCGTTTTTAGATTCTGCAACTATCACTGTTAGATTTACTTCTAACTGATATTAGAGTATTTAGATCTAGTTCAAGATAATCCTAATGATTTTTTTCTTGTGTGAGGGATTTTTTTTACCAGGAGTTTGTGTTCAGAGTTTGATACACTCTGACCTCGAGTAGATTATATGTCAAGGATTCTTCTGGCCAAAACAAATACTATCAGCGTGGAAATAATTTATAACCAGGTGATAGATCCTCAAAACAATAAGTTTAATTCTGTAAAAGTAAAATAAGCTAAACAACAATATTTTGTGACAAAGACTTCTTAGAAATTATTTTATGTTTGAAGAAAACGATGTATTAAATGTGAATACTAGAATTGTGGTTAAAATTGCGTTGAGGTGATTAAGGAGTGTATTAATTATTTTTGCGAAAATTTGTGTACTGTGTAAATTCTTCGACATATACTACATAAATATTGCGGTTTGGTTTTTCTTTTTGTAACATGTTTTTTATTAAAGGTTTTCCAAATAAATTTTCCTTCTTGAAGTTTTTGTACTTTTTTCTTTGTAACCCATTCCACTCTATGACTTTTTAGCTAGCAAGGCATTCTCTGGATTTATAAAACCCCATACTTTTTTTAACGCTGAAAATTTATTTTGAGATGTTCTTCTTTATTACGGTTAACAAATGATTAGGTAACTATCTACTCCCGGTTATCTACTGCAAGAATCAGATATAGTATAGACAATTATTTTGCAGTTGGTGAGCCTATGTTAATGTATGTATAAAAAGAATCTCTTGAGTAATCACAAGATAAGCTAGCATTTCAGTTGGAAGAATATCGAAGAGATACAAGTTTAAAATAACCTGAGACAACGGAGACGTGAAAAGAATAGTTGGAAGTAAACTAATTGTGACAAAGCAGAGAAGTGCACGTACATTTTGTATTTAAATTGTTCAGGCTTATAAAAACATTCATTTATCCAAATGTTAACAAATATTTGCGTAAACTCATACTACCCAAAAATAGCACCTACGTGATAGTCATTTACTTTGTTACTCCGTGTGCAAAGCAATTCCAATGCTAAAACAAAAACCACTGCAATCGAGAAAAGCTACAACCACAAATTAAACACAAGAGATTTGCTCTTGTTTAAAAAACTTGTTAGTAGGTTTAAAGGTTTACCATTAATTATTACTTTAATAATTACCACTAATTAATGTACAGAGAATGGCTTGGGTAACCAACAATTTTATGGACATGTGTAAGTCTGTTTTCCAAACAATATTTAACAACAAGGCAACGCAAAGTTAATTAGAAGCAATTTGTGAAAGTTAATACTAATGCATTTACCATTGGTATTGTCAGAACAAACTTTGAATGATGAACTTTATACAATTTTAATGAGACACTCTACTTCTAATTAACATCAGAATTTTTTACAATTATTCTAAAGGATTTCAGACCTGCTGCAACCAAATTCGGAAAAAAACACAAAACTGCCGTTTGAATGCGAATTCAGTGCAGTGTAGTAATAAAATTGATATCGCGTGCAAAGCAGTAGGTTTTGAAGACGCGCTAGGGAAGTTAAATGATACGAAGGCGCACAAAATCTGTCTGCTTTAAGTTTAAAACTTTTCTACATTCTCACATACCTACTAGCATACACATATCACACACACACACACACACACACACACACACACACACACACACACACACACACACCACCACACACACAGACACTCGCACGCACGCACACGCACACAAACGCACACACACGCACTCGCACACACGCAAACACACACATATACATACACACACATACACACACAAACACACGTGTGCATCCAAATACGCACACAGATATTGAGTGTATTCTATATAAATTTCTCCCAATATATAGTGATATCATTGAACAGGATGCCTTTATTATAAATACAACGAATGACATGAATGATGCTCAATTCGTGCAACTTTAGTTTATTGTCTCTTACGGCAACTTACCATCTTATTACCTACTCATGAGATGCATTCTAGTATGGATCACATAATACTGCTAAAGAAAGATAACTAATACAATTTGGCAAATTATCCATTCTTGAACTATCCAAACACAATCTCAGACATATCTCTTATTCAGCAAAACCACCGAAATTTATTCCGAAATATTTAACGTACAGAGATTTTAAGCACATGGGTATCGAACTGGTTAGAAGGAACGCCCGTAAAATACCCTGGAATCAAATTGATCGACGGCCTAACGTGAACCCCAAACTACAGACATTTAACTTTTTTGTTACTAATCTTACAATACTTATGCCTATGCTAAAAATTTTAAACGACTTAGTCTAATCCACTGTGGCTCAATGGTCAGATAAAGGAGATGATAGGGATAGCGGATACTGCAGCGAAACTGCCAAAACAAATACCTATGTTTGAAAATCGCACATCCTAACAGTTCCTTTGTAATAAAACTAAACAACTGATCCAAAATTTTAAGCTACGGCATTTCTATTCGCTATCGGGTAATTCAGACTCTGCAAAAACTTGAAAAAGGTTGAATGCGCTGTAAACCGTGAACCGAGAACCGTGAACCGTGAACCGTAAACCGTGAACCGCAAAACATAACACGTAAGTCGTAAACCGTACACCGTAAACCTCAAACCGCAATCCACACGCCGCAAACCTCCAAACACAAACCGCCAACCGTAAACCATAATGTGTATAAAGCCGTAAACCGCAAACCAGAAACCGTAAGCGGTTAACCGTAAACCGTAATACGAAACCGCAAACTGTAAACCGCAAATCGCAAACGGCAAACCACAAATCGTAACCCGTCACAGCGAACCGTGAATCGTAAACCGTGAGCCCTGAACTGTGAACCAACCGTAAACCGTGAGCCGTGAACGGTAAAATATGAATAGTGTACTGTGAACTGTGAACGGTAAACTGTGAACTATGAAATGTAAACTATGAACCGAGAACTGTGATCTATGAACCTTGAACTGTGAGCTGTGAACTGTAAACCGTGAACTGTGTAGTGTAAGCTGTAACCGTGATTCGTGAGCCGTGAACCGCTAACCGTAAACAGTAAACCGCAAACCATATACCGTAAACTGTACACCTTAAACTGCGAATTGTAACCGGGAACCGTAAACTGTGAGCCACGAACCGCAAACCTCTAACCGTAAACTGTACACCTTAATCCGTATACCGTAAGCCTTGAACTGCAAAGCATGAACCTTGAAGCGTGATCCGCGAACCGTAATCGGGAACCATAAACCGGGAACCATGAGCCACGAGCCGCGAACCGCGAGCAGCAAACCGTATACAGTAAACCGTAAACGGTAAAGCGTAAACTGTACATGCAAATAGAAATATAAAAATAGACATAAATGGCTTTCCTCAAAATGGCTATAAAATAAACAATTATATATATATATATATATATATATATATATATATATATATATATATATGTATATATTGTTGTAACAACGTCTCACTTAGATGCGTCTTTAAAAAGTGCGGTGATACACATACAGCAAATTGTAAGATTTGAAATTATTGATTTACCTTCCTTTCTAACTTTACTTTTTGTGGCTAGTTTAAGGGAGTTGACGGAGTTTTCAAAATAAAATCAAACACAGCAATTTCACAAAACATTTATACAGTATGAAATATTTTCTCTCATATAATGCATATTGAACTTTTACAACATCATTTCTTTAAAACATCAAATTAATTCTTCATTATAATAATGTTCCTCACAGTATCTAGGTTTAAATATGCAGCACTCAATCTCTTCTCTTATGGATAGTTTACCTGCTTTTTTAATTATTCCCACGCTAGTAAGGTTTGTTTGGTCAAAAAACCCTTAACAAAGAATCTATTGAAAAATATCAGAGTGGTTCGAACTTTGATCACTAACTTTCCTGGTGAAGAATCTTTAAAAAGAAATAAAATAATTAAGACCTATTCTAGCTTAAACTTAAACGAAAAATACTAAAATACCAGTTACAAAAAAAGTTTTTCTTAAGGTGATACTTGCAAAATTCCACAAGCGTTTCTCCAATTCGAATCTTAAGCTTTATTTTAAATTGACGTTCAATTCCCAGTTTACAAAACATTTCATTTTTCTTAACCTTCCATGGGAATTAAACCACTTAGAGTTTTTAAAATCATGTTTATTTACGTTTCGATCCATGACCTAGGATCGTTGTCAAAATAATAAAAACCTCAAGTTTGATATTTATGACATAAATAGAAGGTGACTGATTTATTGATGTTCGAAATATTTAGTTTGAGTACACTAGTGACGTGAGCTGCTTGTCTTTGTTTAACATCCAAGGTTATTGGGGCGCCGCAAGTTATGTCTCTCCCAATTTACCTATATATATTGAATAATTGAATCTAATAAGAATTATTAGAAATTTGCTAATAAAGTATAAGTTCATTGCAACAATGTAATACAAAGATAACCCAGACAGGTTTTAACAGTTTATGAGAACGGATATGCAACTTCGTATCCGAGAGGGCATTGATACTGGAGGTTACAGATCACAGACGGTTAACATACCGCAATTACCTAGAAATAAGATTGTTACAATGTAATAAAGTGTAAAATTAAGAGTAAAGCAGACATGAGATCTGCAAGTTCACACAGCCATGTGAAGGGGCAGGTTATTATAAAAATCCCGGGAGCTCAAGGCCCGGCAGTCAGTCTTCGAAATCCATACTTCGTTGTTCAAGCTACTCATTTTATTACAATTAATTAATTATTTTCGATTTAAAGTTATTTTTTACAGTTATTTAAAATTCCATGTTAATTTTTGTTTTAAGATAAAATAAATTTGTTAAGAGTTTGGAAACGTTTTCTAAAAACACCGCTCCAAAGGCCCGAACCTTAACTGGCGCAGCGTACAGATGTCAAAAGGGCACTAAAAATCCAAAAATCGGAAGATTGGTGACGAAGAATTTTAATTCGCAATTTTGACAGAACTTAAACCAGGTTGGAGGAAGTACACAAATCGACCGAATCCAGCACAACAAACTAACGTGGACAAGATACAGCATCGATCGAGCCCACAAAAGAAACAGAAATTAATGTAAGTTCATTCCCTTAAAACCAATTTATCTCACAAACAATAATTGATATATGCTAGTTTTATTATTTTATTATTTGATTATTATTATTTATGTACAGAATTTATTTTATGCCAATATTTTTTGAAAACAGTTTACAAAGAGAAATTATTTTCAAACGAGAACTTATATTGAAAAAATTTTATCGGACTTGAAATTTAAAGAGATTTCCTTAAAAGCAAAGGAGACTTGATTTTTAAGAGTTTCCATTACTATTATTAAAACAAACCGAAAAATAAACCAAAAAACTGACGCACATCCATTAATACCAAACGTAACCGAAATACGAAAAATTAACTAGCGCGATGCAAAGACGTCACGGTTAATCCAGTAAACAAAAAAAACTGAATGAAAATTAACTCCAACACCAAAGCTAAACGTAATTTTCTTAACAAGCAATTACAGAATGGATTATTTAAAACACTGACCTCCATCTTACTTTATAAATTACAGCAAAACACTCTGCAAATATATCAGTAACTTAAACCACTGTAATTTAAAACCAGCGTGCAACTTAACGCAATCCTCACCTAAGATAAGCCCGCGAATGAAACATCATTTATTACAAACTTAAAACCTCAGAGAAACTTCGATTTAAACAATTAACTTTCAGAACCTTTGTATAAAGTAACGCAACGCATTTTGCATCACGATCCACAAGTAGAATAAAAGCGCTTAAATTACAACTAGAATTTAATGAAAACTATTCACCAACGCAATCTATAAATAAATTGCATTACGAAAAGCTAATTATTCCAGTACAAATACTGAATATAGTTAAGCGTTTATCGGAACAACTATAATTAACCGACATTAAAACTTTCATAATTGCAACCATAAACCTACATTACGGAGAGATACAAGAAGTGCATTAAAACTGAATACGGAAATATCTAAAAACCATCAGACGCAACATTTATGCAAGCAATTAACGAGTAAAGAAGCGAATTATCTAATTACCACTAAAATTAACACCTTTCAGTAAGTATTAATTACTTTAACAAGTATAATTGCATGTTATACAGCACGTACCCAATTAAATAACCAAGAGACTAAACTACATCTTCTAGTGATTAAACTACAAAGATAAAGTGTAACAAAGCAATTAACTGAAAACCTGCAAATTAAATTTAGAATTAAAGGAGACGAGACAGACGAACTATAACCCTTCCGAATTATTTAAACTTAGTTTAAAGAGAATTTCCGATAATTAAAAAGGAGCCCACGGCAAGTTCGGATGGAAGGTGGCTCTATGTTGAGGAAATCTCAAAGGTATAGCGGCTAGTCGAACTATATGCTCTGGGTAGAGAATGAGCTGTGGGTCGGGGTGTAATTGCGACCACTAGTAATAAGAATAAGGCGCCACCGTATTTTTTTATACTGGGGAGACCTAATACAAGTCCCTTGTACAAGGCTAATGCGGAAACCTTTCTCCTATAACCGCTATATAATTTTTAAAGACCTCCTAATCTTTGAAGTATCTTACCTTATGGCTCAAGTTTGACCTTAGCAATCCTCCATTGCACCTGTGAACAAATTAAACAAAGAAAAGCACTGTTTGTGCATTCAAACTCAAAAATAATTAAATACAATCAGAATCGAATTTCATTCCTCTTAAATAAAAGATAGTCTTTAGTCCGAAAATAAGAATCTATTCTTTTTGGTATCCAATAAAGTAATTTTCTACAAAAAATATGTCTTCCTTTATAAGTTAATTTAAATTAGAAAGAGTTAATTACAATGGTACTGAATATATCCGTACCAATTACTATTTAGTGAGGTTTATATAACAAATTGACAAAGCATAAAATTGCTTATTTATAGAAAGAGTTAATTATGGTAGATCTACCTTAATTTTACAGTAGATATTACAGATAATTGTTCATAAAATATCAAATGTAGAAATTTAATTTCTAAAGGTTCAAAGTTATAAGAATTTACTTTATCTAATTAGTAGTGACATCTTCTGATGTTTCATTGAGTTAATAAAAGAATTATGTAGGAACAAATTACAGATTCATATCGTATAACAACGAAAAATATAATTGAGGTCTGTCCTTGACCTGTTCAAAGTTAACACAAGTCGGTTAAAGTAAAATTTATCTCGTTTCTACGTCGACAGTTCAAACAACATACGAACATAATTTTTTGTACATACCAGAACTCCAAAGTGCACCTAAATACCTGCTTGAAAGCTGACGTATGTATTGACAACGGAATATTCCATTTTAAACAAATAGTTGTGCTGCATTCTGAAGAACACGTCACTTGTCCTCCATTATCTGCGTTTCAATTTACAGATGTTCCAGGAGTAATTCACACCACAAGAAAGCAAATGTTGTTTGTAATTAACTTGAATAAATTATATATGTGATTCCATATTATACAAGAATAGAATTGTTTTCATCAATTTCGCATGAATACCATTCAGAGAAGTTGCTTATTTATAATTTACGTTGCAATATAATTTAAATTAAATTATTCCCAAAGTTACACTGAAAATTTTAATTAATATTGTTATAGAAACAAATTCACTTACTGTTCCTAACGGTCTTTTAACAAAAACTTCATCGTTCTCCACGACTGGTTTCAACAAAAAATGGACCATCCAAAACAATTTTTGAAGATGGCTTACACTTGCAATCTTCCATCGTGCATGCTTCCAACACCAAAAATCAATGAAGGACATCGCTCCTAAGAACAACGTTCGACCTGCTTTAACCCCAGCTGTGTTAGAAGTGTGGGTCGAGCTTGTCGCTGCCCGGTAACAGCGTTACCTTGCGGTTCCTGAGTAGAGGGGGCTTTAGGAAGGATACCAAACAAGAGCTTATATATTGTCACCGTAGAATTTAACTTTTAACATGAACTAAATACTAGTTCTTTATTGGACAATAGATGTTATTAAATTAAGTGGATTGGATAACATTATAATGTATTATATTATCTAATATTTAATAAAAGGATTGATTATACGGATATATATTAGGTGGAAAATAAAATTGCTACACTGCCTCTTTCTAAGAGAAAAATTCTGGAATAAATGCGAAGAATTTTTTGAATTTATTGTTACATATTCACAACTTATTATTATTAATTTTACAAACTAAAACAAAAATTACCACTTAAGATACAACATAACTGAAAATGAGTGACGAGTAACTACGCGTACTATACGCCACAAGGGGACAAATTCGGGAAGTCTTAATCGGTAGGGTTTCATTTTATTTAATACATATTCGGGGTTATTATATCACTCATTTATACTCGAAACTTAAACAACAAAATATATAATACTGCCGTATTATGATTCTTTAATAAAATATCAAATTATCATGACAAACATATTTTTACTTTATTAACCGTTAATTTACATATTTACAAAAGAAGAAAAGGACTCTCACTATCTTTGAGATCCATTCCAAACATAACTTCAAAACAGCAAACATGTCTTGAAATCACTAACGTTCAACAATCTACCGCATGTATATGCAACCAAAATGTAGAAACATCTCAATCTCTGAAGAGACAAGTAAAACGCCACCACGTCTTACTCCTCAAAAATCTCACTCACGCATGAATGAACAAAATAGAACATTGCTATCTCACGCAATATTCATACTAAACATAGAACATTGTCAGCTTACACAATATTCAAACTAAACATAACTATCATAGTTACTAACAATATTGACCTCCAACCAATATTTAATATGGACTCAAACTACTTGATTCCCAATATAATTATCAAACACTTTAATCATAAATCCAAAAGAAAATAATAACCAAATATATACAACTTTATTTATCAAACACTTTAATCATAAATCCAAAAGAAAATAATAACCAAATATATACAACTTTATTTATCAAACACTTTAATCATAAGAATACCTATATATTCCTTTATAACCTTGAACTAGAGAATCATACGACAAATGAAATCATTTGACAAACGGAAACATGTAACTTTTTATCTTGACTCAAATGAATAACTTGCAACTAACAATATCAGCACAGTCTAGTATCAACCTTACTGCACTACAAAAATTCTTTTTATACTTCTTATCCAACGTCTAAATTTTAGACTACCAAACAGTATTCCACTACAATAATTAAATCCTTTATTAAAAGATAAGACAGAAATAATTCCTACTATCAACCATTAAATATATCAACAACACTAATTAATGTTCAGAACGTTCTCTTTTCAATATCACCACTGAACTCTGAATAAGGTTTTAAGTCCTTAACATGCCATCTGCCTGCCCTTGAACCATTTTATTAATCAATTCATAAATTAAATTCGAAACCTTCTTTTAACAATACTCAAAACATATTTTGGCGCAAGCTTAGCTGTGAACTTATCACTTGCTTTCGAAAGAACTTTATTTGACCTCCAAACTTTGTCACCTACTTCGAAAGAAATGTTACGTCTCCTTAAATTATATGAATTACTAGACTGCATGTAAGCTAAATGTAACCTTTTCTGTACGTCTATAAAAATATCAAATAGTCCTTGATGATCTGACACATACGAAGGTCTATCACTAGAAATAAAATCAATATCAACTGAGGGTTCCACATCAAGAACATAAAATCTTCCAGACACAGGAACATGTCTACCAAAAACTAAGAAATTTGGCGAATAACCAGTGGCATGATGTTTTGCAGAATTAATCGCATACTGAATTTGGGGTAACTCTATGTCCCAAGTATCATGTTCTTTAATATACGAACGTATAGCTGTTCCGACTGTTCTATTTATCCTCTCTACAAAATTACATTGGGAGAGTAAACTGCATTAAACCAAATTTTTGAACGTCATATTTTTACATACTGCCTTGAAATTTCTACCACTAAATTGTGAGCCATTGTCACAAATAATAAATTTGGGAACGCCATAAACTAAAAAACTTTTCCTCCAATACACGTTCTATTATATGCGCTTTTGCACTACGTAACGGAAACATTAACGTGAATTTTGAGAACCAATCACCAATAACTAATAACCATTTGTGTCCAACCTTGGACCGTGGAAATGGGCCCATAAGGTCTATAGCGATAATCTGAAAGGGAACTTCACTTCTTTTCCTTTCCCATTAAACCAAGGGGTCCTCTATTCGATGCCTTCTGTGCACCACACGTTAAACAATTTTACAAAATTTCAACACATCAATACGCATTTTGGCCAATAAAACTCTCTTGTATGCGTGCCAATGTTTTAAAAACCGAAATGACCGGCCACTGAAGGGTCATGATTTATCCGAATAACCTCTTCCTTCTGTGATCTAGGGACTAAATATTTCCATTCCTTACATTCGACGAGAGTGGTAAATTTGATGAAAGAAATTTAAATACATAATTATCTTCTACCTTCCATTGTGGGTAATCATCAGGTGAAGCTAAAATTTTTCTCGAAGAGACACATACCAGGGATCCACATTATCTAACTTGATCTCAACTAAATTATCAACATGACTTCAAACATTACACCAATGAACTTCAAACTTTAAGAACACCTTTTCTTTTAAATTCGCAGACAATGACAATTTTAAACATAATAAATTTATAATTTAGATTACTCTCAACCTTCCATCTAGGATAACAATAAATCAATGTTCTAGTACACTCTTACACTACTCATAATCAAACTGTCAAGATAGACAAAAGTACTTCACAACGCATAAACTTGCTAGGGTGACAAACTCCTCTGTGAGTCTCACCTAGACTTATAAACAAAAATTATAACCTCATCACCAATCTCAAAAATAGTGATGCCAAAATTGCTAGAGTGACAACTTACCTCGAGTCTCGTTTAGACTAATGTAATGCTGAGCGACCGACTTTTCCTAAGTCTCGTCTAGACTGACATACTGCTAATCCGACCAACCACGACGACAAGTTTCACTTAGACTTACAACCAATTAACATACTGCGTTGCAATGCGGATATAAATAAATCAAAAATTGCTATCAAAATAAATTATATCAAAACAAAACGTGCCTATGCACAAGAGCAATCTTGAAACGGTTTACCGACAGTAAAAACCAGTGTACCAAATTATAAACATCTATCATCTCTACTATAAAAATTTATCAAACAACTATTGTAGCTAATACAAATGGAAGAAAAACCTAAATACAAATCACTATTATCAACTACACTGTGAATTATTATTCACTGAAATACTACAAGCTGCGACTAAAAGAACAATAATATTCCTATCGAACAATTTTACCATATAAGAAAGCTTCTTCTAATTTCTTACACAACTTTATTAATGTTGACATACTATCAATTTCCGTTAGAGCTAATTGACAAATAAAATCAGGTAATGTTGTTTCTTTGGCTAATAATCGGCCTAACATTTTCCTCTTATCCTGCATCGGTCTGCTGCTGACAACTCCTCGAATTCTCAATTCATAATCCAACTCATCTTTATGCAAATAAACTACTTGATACGTCTCAGCCATCATGGGATAGACTAACTAACTAATTACAAATTAAACTCAATTAAACAACAACATCAATAGACTAAACCAATCTGAGGGTAAATGAGTTACAAATCACAAGTGTAAACAACCAAAGTCAATCGAAGCCTATACTTTATGTGTTTATACAATTGGTACAGCAATCGAGGCCGCACGTTGGGCGCCATTTATAACCTTTCCGAATTATTTAAACTTAGTTTAAAGAGAATTTCCGATAATTAAAAAGGAGCCCACGGCAAGTTCGGATGGAAGGTGGCTCTATGTTGAGGAAATCTCGAAGGTATAGCGGCTAGTCGAACTATATGCTCTGGGTAGAGAATGAGCTGTGGGTCGGGGTGTAATTGCGACCACTAGTAATAAGAATAAGGCGCCACCGTATTTTTTTATACTGGGGAGACCTAATACAAGTCCCTTGTACAAGGCTAATGCGGAAACCTTTCTCCTATAACCGCTATATAATTTTTAAAGACCTCCTAATCTTTGAAGTATCTTACCTTATGGCTCGAGTTTGACCTTAGCAATCCTCCATTGCACCTGTGAACAAATTAAACAAAGAAAAGCACTGTTTGTGCATTCAAACTCAAAAATAATTAAATACAATCAGAATCGACTTTCATTCCTCTTAAATAAAAGATAGTCTTTAGTCCGAAAATAAGAATCTATTCTTTTGGTATCCAATAAAGTAATTTTCTACAAAAATATGTCTTCCTTTATAAGTTAATTTAAATTAGAAAGAGTTAATTACAATGGTACTGAATATATCCGTACCAATTACCATTTAGTGAGGTTTATATAACAAATTGACAAAGCATAAAATTGCTTATTTATAGAAAGAGTTAATTATGGTAGATCTACCTTAATTTTACAGTAGATATTACAGATAATTGTTCATAAAATATCAAATGTAGAAATTTAATTTCTAAAGGTTCAAAGTTATAAGAATTTACTTTATCTAATTAGTAGTGACATCTTCTGATGTTTCATTGAGTTAATAAAAGAATTATGTAGGAACAAATTACAGATTCATATCGTATAACAACGAAAAATATAATTGAGGTCTGTCCTTGACCTGTTCAAACTTAACACAAGTCGGTTAAAGTAAAATTTATCTCGTTTCTACGTCGACAGTTCAAACAACATACGAACATAATTTTTTGTACATACCAGAACTCCAAATTGCACCTAAATACCTGCTTGAAAGCTGACGTATGTATTGACAACGGAATATTCCATTTTAAACAAATAGTTGTGCTGCATTCTGAAGAACACGTCACTTGACCTCCATTATCTGCGTTTCAATTTACAGATGTTCCAGGAGTAATTCACACCACAAGAAAGCAAATGTTGTTTGTAATTAACTTGAATAAATTATATATGTGATTCCATATTATACAAGAATAGAATTGTTTTCATCAATTTCGCATGAATATCATTCAGAAAAGTTGCTTATTTATAATTTACGTTGCAATATAATTTAAATTAAATTATTCCCAAAGTTACACTGAAAATTTTAATTAATATTGTTATAGAAACAAATTCACTTACTGTTCCTAACGGTCTTTTAACAAAAACTTCATCGTTCTCACGACTGGTTTCAACAAAAATGGACCATCCAAAACAATTTTTGAAGATGGCTTACACTTGCAATCTTCCATCGTGCATGCTTCCAACACCAAAAATCAATGAAGGACATCGCTCCTAAGAACAACGTTCGACCTGCTTTAACCCCAGCTGTGTTAGAAGTGTGGGTCGAGCTTGTCGCTGCCCAGTAACAGCGTTACCTTGCGGTTCCTGAGTAGAGGGGCTTTAGGAAGGATACCAAACAAGAGCTTATATATTGTCACCGTAGAATTTAACTTTTAACATGAACTAAATACTAGTTCTTTATTGGACAATAGATGTTATTAAATTAAGTGGATTGGATAACATTATAATGTATTATATTATCTAATATTTAATAAAAGGATTGATTATACGGATATATATTAGGTGGAAAATAAAATTGCTACAGAACTATTCGTTTATTCAATTTAATTAAAACCCACGAAAAAGCAGACTGATAAAATCAGCAAATCTGAACGAACACAAGCTTTAACCAACGCAAAACATACAAAGTACCGCGAGAAACTATTTATTCACACCAGATTCTTTCAGGAAGCAAAACTCAAGCAAAACTCACGAAAAATTAACGCCCGCGAGATAAAAACAAGCAAATTCAAGGCTACAGTAATTAAACCAACATTATCGAGTATAAATCTCACAAGTTCATTATCGCACCGTGTAACTAAGTACAAATAACAGCATATACGATTCTAAAAATAACCCGACGAAGTCTAAACTGAAAATTAATAAATCCAAACCAAAAATAAGGATACAAATAGCAAAATAAATCTCAATTTTTACAAAATTTGAAATTACCCAATCTAAACGGAAAATTAATAAATCCAAAGCAAAAATTACGATACAAATAGCGAAATAAAATTTCAATTTTAAAAAAAAAATTATGAAATTACCCAAGAGCGAAAGCAACCCTTAACCAAAATGAGTAGTAGAGATATGAAACTTTATTTGGAGACAAACCGAAATTTGATGGCACCCAAGCCCATCTTTTGACTTTATTGGGGCATGCTAAATGTTCCTGAAAACCTTCTACAAACCCGGAGATAACGAAAGAAATTCATTGCTTTTACGCTTGATAATAGGTAAACTGACCGGAAGGGCACTAACCATAATTGCCAGTAGGGACGATCTACAGCAATGGCAAGAATTTAAACAAATACTAATTGCATATTTCGGAGACCAACGTAACATAAAATGCCTGGTACGAGACCTGATAAACCTCAGAATGGAACACAACCAATCCCCATATCAATTCGGAATGAAATGCCAAGACGTGAGAAGTTTAATCCTAACGAAATTAAAAATCGAAAAGTCCGATCAAAACATTCGACATTTAAAAACAAAAAATGTATGACGAAATGGCACTGGACACATATATAAACGCTTTACCAGAACTACTATCAGATAAGATCAGATTCCAACGTCCTCAAAACCTAGAAGAAGCCATGAACCTAGTAATAGAAGAAGAAAATGTAATGTATTACCGCAACAGACTATACAACCCCAACGCAAATGAAAGTTATTCACTGATAAAAATTATACAAGCCGCGAGACAAACAATACCTCGACAAAAATTCACACCTTCAACACACAAACAAATCAACCGCGAATTAATAACCCAAGTTTCAACAATAACATAAATCACTTAGTACTGACATACATAGAAATACCCCATGCCGTGCCACGGTAAAATTCGATATCTAATCGATATAATGGGTTCCTTAACGTTACGATGACAAATAGTGCCCCGGAATAGCTCAGAAAAGACTCATCAGGGCGATGGGTAAAGAATCGCATTCAAGGACCATAAGGAACCACTAGAAAGGTCCAATAAGTCAAAACTAACTATTTTATTAATGGGCGCCAGGAACAGGAGCAAGCAGAATCAACGAGAAATGTTCCACTATTCTCGGGAAAAACCCAAGGTAACTCACTAGATCAATAAATTAACAGGGCACAGAATTAAACCTGAATTTATTGAAGTAACTAAAATGCCAAACATGAAATCAAACACATAAATATAAAGTTCACTAGAACAAATAATTCTACAAATAATCATACATACAAGATTCAAACCTAAATGATTCAAGAGAAAATTAACCAAGCTAAGTGCTCACAATAAGCAAATATATGTTTACACCGGGTGATTGTATAAATAATATTTAACAGTAATAACGCAATGGTGTTCAGAATATCCGGGCACGAGCCCATACGCAAAAATAATTCGTACTAAGTAATAATCGGGTACGCAGACTTGGTGGCCACTAAGTAAGCTGTAACAGCATAACTCAAGTGAGTAATAATTTAACCAAGGGTCTAAGCTCGTGACTAGATTTACAATCAATATGTATAAATCACTGGAACGCATTAACGAGTTGTTAGCAACAATCATATGAACATAGCACTTGCTATGGAAGCATTCAGACACTAATACCTAAATAATTTTATCATAAATACAGATTTACGTTAGTTATCGCAACCCACCTTACACACAGGTGTAAGTATGGTTGCATGCAAAGCAAAATAATAATATGGTGCATATAAGGTTGCATACACAAAAATATTTATCCAATAATCTCAACAGAACATAAACAACACACTTAAATAAGGAAGTATACGACCTCAAGAAGTAATTCCAATGCACCAGTAGCAGTCAAGGATTCCAAATCCAACTTAACAGGATTACAGCACTTAAAGGTAGTCACACAAAATCGCTTCAGGTGTAATATTCATCCACAGATAACTCCAACAGGTTTCGATTAATATTTCGGTAGTCCCGCAGATGGAACTTATTGTATCAATAATTAATTCTTCGTCGGGAGCTTCAATACCATCTATTTCAGTAAGTTGTCGAGGTTGGGTAATCGTAATACCACCAGAACGGTTACTTAAACGAATCTTCACAAATGTGCATCTACTTAAATTGGAACTGCTAAACCTAAAATATGCAATTACTCTTGGACTCGCACGCAGACGTAGACTTGGACTTAAATTTGAACTAAACTCTGGAGTTAAATTTGAACCTAGATTTGAACCCTAAAATTCATGTAATACATAGAACAGGAAGTGATACAAAGCTATTACTTACCACATAACAATGTGGGTAGAATATAACAAACATCACAAAAATGTGCTTCACGAACTGAGTGAAAGCCAACCCAATAGTATTAATCAAAACGACGTGAAATCCGCCAAAGGCGTAATAATTAACTTTCGTACTCACAAACATCAGAAAGATTAATTTTATCCAAGGTAGTAAGCAAGAATCCGCTCAAATAAGCGATATAAAGTTTGCTTACGCACCAAGTTCGTCGTTACAATTCAAAGGCTGGATCAAGAAGAACGAAGAACCACCACATGGGCTCGTTATCGCCCTTAGGTTAGATAACATTTTCCCACAATTAAACCACTTTTTATGAACAAAAACAAATTAATGTGCATCACTTTAATACAGTATTGCAATAACAACTTGACAAATGTCAATTCAGTAAAATATCTAACCAAAGGAGAGATTCAAAGGCTTCTAACCACAGAGCATTATGTTAAAAAGATTCTAAAAATTGCAATGAATTATAAAACTTAAAACGGGACGTTCCAACCGAATTTAAACTATTAATCGATACCGGATCCTCAAAAACATTAATTAGCCCCAGAACCGTAAAAAACATTATTTAGATTATGTAGAAAGAGAACCGTTTAAAACTAAAACAGTCCATCAAACGACAATACACCAGTTCATAGCCAATATACCCTTACCGAAAACATTTAATGTAAAAATGAAACATAAATTTTGTATTTTCGAATTCAGCGACAAATATGACGGTTAACATACCGCAATTACCTAGAAATAAGATTGTTACAATGTAATAAAGTGTAGAATTAAGAGTAAAGCAGACATGAGATCTGCAAGTTCCCACAGCCGTGTGAAGGGGCAGGTTGTTATAAAAAGCCCGGGAGCTCAAGGCCCGGAAGTTAGTCTTCGAACTACATACTTCGTTGTTCAAGCTACTCACCTTATTACAATTAATTAATTATTTTCGATTTAAAGCTATTTTTTACAGTTATTCAAAATTCCATGTTAATTTCTGTTTTAAGATAAAATAAATTTGTTAAGAGTTTGGAAACGTTTTTTAAAAACACCGCTCCGAAGGCCCGAACCTTAACTCGCATACTAAATAAAACATTAATTGCGAAAAGTAAAAGTAATTTTTGTTGACTTTTATTACATTTTATGGGTTTTTTAATGTTGAGAACAGTAATTCAAATAAATTTGTTAAAAATTATTTTTAAGTCTCAGAATTTTAATCAACCAAATAAATGTATACGGTTGATAACATAATCAATGTCGTGGCTTCAGTGACTGAAAGTCAAACCACGGAATTTACCTAATTTTAGACATTTCATAGATGTTTAGGTATGGCCTTAGACTTGGACTGCGACATAATTGGTCTATATTTGGTTCTGAAGTTATGTTTTAATTGTTGACGCATGAATAGAACCACGCGACCAAAAAAACAGTCAATTATTTAATAATATTGCTGAAAATACAGAAATACAAACTTATACAACTGACTTTAACCGGATAGTATCCGATTATGTTAGTGTGTATTTCTTTTATTATTCACTATTAAAGTCGAATTATTTTTAGTTACAGTAAGGTTTTTGCAATATTGTGAACGAGTACTTTATGAATACTCCACGTGAACTAATTTCCTTTTAAATCCGGATACATTGGGGTATACAGCATATTACTAGCATGTACACGCTGTATAGATGCGTTTCTATTTAATACATACTCGAATTCTTTTGTAGATGATTACTACACGCATAACAAGCAAAAAGGGAAGGTTTGGATTAAAGCTATTCCAGCGTATATTATTTATTTTGTATGGTTTAGATACATTGTAAACAGTTCAACAAATGGTTTTCTATACCACTACTCAAACATAATTAGTTATATCTGCACATGATTGTATTATTTCAAATTGCACAATCCTTGGTAAAGCTAGCTAATGTTTGAACGGGGATTAACTTTGTCTGTTCATGATTTACGATCTCTTTCATAAGGTGCATTACTAACTGTTTGTAAATTACCACAACACCCTCGCGCTGTAATTAGAAGCTGCTTTAGATTAATTAAGTAATTGCTTTGATGCAAATATGCGAAATGCTACTGATACCTAGTTCTAGAGAGCTTTTGCATATAAAGGAATTAGCATAGACTTTAGTCCCAACTTATGGTTGTCTTTGGCTATTTGCTATTTATTAGTTTTTGAACGAAAATATGTGTCCACTCCACATAATTGAGGGAAAATATAAAACTAAAGTATTTGCGAAAGCTACGGGTACAGATGTTTAATTGTAAATGGTATACGTTTTGGTCCTTATCGAACAATAGGTCTAGAGCAATCTTAAAATGAACACGGTAAATGTTCGGTTTCTTAAATAATCTGCTCACCTTGGTTATTAATAATCTGTAATTTGTAAATACATTTATAAACGTTCTTGCAACAACGATAGTTCTACAACTGAGCTTTACTTCGCTTCAGAAATTCTAACAACTGGTACCATTGTTAGGCTGACGGTAGCCTGCGGGGCTGCACATACATTTGAGTGTTTCTTGTGAAAACATCTTCTTATTAACTCAACGGTAGTCTGAATACATGCTTTAATGTTTACAATCTAAACACTAATTATATGAAGCTCACTTTGCAGTAAATGTAATATTGAATTCTCAGACAAAATGAGATGAATTTAATAAATGTACAAGAGCACCATTTTATTTGGGGAGTATTAACACAATATTATATGTATGTTCGTGTATTGGCTTCTTAACATGCTATACATGGTGGCATTAGTTTTATATCATTAATTTAGAAGGATTGTAGAAACCAATAAGACAAACAAAAATTGTTAATCAACTTGTGGTCTAAAATGAATGGTTACGCTAGAAACGGACACACAAAAAAGGATCCAAATTGTTTTAGAACCTCTGAAACGTTTAGCTACGTTGCTATTCAAATACACAACATCATTTTTTAGAGTCGACCAACAAAGTTGTGACACTATGCAAACATAAACTATTGAAATACAATGTTTGTGAGCTGTAAAACGAAATAACCCAATGCACTTTAGCTACTACTAAAGTTAGTTTAAAATTTTTTTATAACATGCTGAAGTTTGATGATAATCACAAAAAAATAAAAAAATTTTATCCTCATTTGGTCGACTGTATTGTGTTTCTGACCCCGCAGTCTGGATATTCTGGCAATTTAGCAATAATATACTTTAAGTCGATTGTACTTCTTCACTGAACGTGTTAAATTTTTGCAAGCTTGTTTCTCCTGTTGCATCCTTCCTTTTTACAGATAGGAATGGGTGTACAACAGAGTCTAAATAAAACTCTGTCGGGACTACCGTCGACCGTTTGTGGCTGCGGTAGATTGCAAAAAACTATATCTCAGGGGTTTCGAGAACAAAGTTAAATTTTACCCAGACAAGTTATAGGGTTGCAATTTAGAACATGACAAAAGAAAATACCTTAATACAACTTATATATTGACGTTTAGTTAATAATATAAATAAAAAAATTAAATACATACCATTCTTTTCTTACAACCAAATTTTCATACGACAAAATCAGTAAGTGTAGTTTATGTATCTGCACTCTCATAATTTTAAAATTTTGTCCTAAATGCTACCAGTTAAGATACTAGAAAATCTAAAATTATTATTGTGCTTAGACACAATTCCAAATTAACGTTCCAAATAAAAGGAAATCATAAATACACTTTGTTGTGTTTAACATTAGTTAAGAGAATTTGAATTAAACATATAAATTGAACATAACTTCAAAATCTACAAAAAAAGTTTTATGAACGCTTTTCTGTTTACAAACCATAAGGTTATATAGGAAAGCAAAGATAATATTAAATTAGTTAAGGTATAGGTAAGTAAAAGTATGACTATGTTTCACATGCATTATTTTTCTAGATAATTAAGATTTAAAATATAACACATGCATATTGTTCCGTAACAAAAATGAATAAGATAAACTCATACCTGTATTCCAGATATATGAAAGGAAACGTATACCTAAACATTGAGCTTACGGCTTGTTCAGAACTATAGGATTTTCTTACGGTTTGTTAAGACAAACACCCTCGTTGTTTATTATAGTTGTTAACCTCAAACTTCTAATTTGTAGGAGCCAATCCTTCCGTTCCTAACCATATGTTTTGTCAATGAAACATTTAATTTATTTTAGAAGGTAAATAACGGCAACATGAATTCTTATACGATAAAAGATAATATTTGTAGGTAGTAAAATTAATACATAGGCTTAGATGGTCTAGCTTAGATAATTAAATTCTCCATCAGAGAATATTTTACCGGAGAATATATGACCTTCAGCAAGGAATATGCCATCGGAGGATATGCCATCCAAGGAGCCTAGAAAATAAATGTGTTACAAAAACGAAATATTGTAGTACGCCACGATGAACAGTATAAAAATTTATATGTAATCAACTTAGAGTTTAATAATATTTTGAACGGGTTATTCAGGTAGGCTTTCTCGATAAGCATTTTGCTAGTATTCCAAAATGATACTTATGTATGCTAAGAAGAGTAAAAGAAAAGACACCTTTTACATACCAGGTACGACATCATGGCCTTAGAAAGAACATTTTTATCGGAAAACGGCATGTCCTCAAAAGACCGTGAGATATGAAGACAAACGAAAATTTAAGATAATTTAAAGATAACTACACATTTTGCGAGAGGGACAAAACAAGAAAACTATCCTAAATGACAGATTCATGTATACACCAATTGTGTATTTATGGACAATATTCATAGGTTTACCAATTAGAAAATTACATCTGATCTTAATTATTTATATTATTTATACAAAAAAAAAGAATATTATATTAAGACTAAAGATCGATGTATATAGTGTATTATTTAATAATACTAAAGGGGGAATGTTACACAAATCAAAAATAACTTGTGATTGTAAACGGTATTAATATAAAATTAGGACAAATAGTACTTTTATATTGAAGAAAGTAGGACCACAATGTAACATGGCAAGGAAACAGTGAATAGACATGCTACACTGTTTATTTTTGTTACTGTTGGCGGATGATGCAATTCCATCACCTGCTTTGGTAATACAATTAAACGTAGGTGTGTGAGTGAAATGTAATTATTCTAAGTTTTAGGTAATTAAAGATACTATGTAACTTAGTGAAATGCATAAAATTTGAACACTTATGAAATCAATTCATATGCATAATGTGATTCAGGACAATTCTAGCATAGGTAAGTTATTTTTTTATAAGCATGTAGTAAAACGGCAGTTCTAAAACTTATATTAAGGTAGATATAGGCCGAACATTTAAAAATCGGTCCAATAGTAAAGTGCCTTATAGGTTGTTTGCTTAGCATATTAATTTCTACCACCTCTTTAATTCAATGACATAAAACTAATGCCAGACTAAATATATATATATATATATATATATATATATATATATATATATTTGTATACCACCCCTCAAGTCTTACTTTATTACTTTATTTTTGTGTCGCCGCGCGCCCTTCTTATAAATTTCAATGCTTTTTGTATAATGTGCAAACACCTATTGCACGCCACGTACTTTTGCAACGTTTGGTTGGTTATCTAATCAAAATATTTATTACTATGCCTCGACTATATGAACTCTTTTCTCAGGGTGTCCACCTACTTACCGTGGGTTCGGTGGTAAGTGGATGTGCAATGCCCAACCAAACTGCACTATCTTTTGTTTTACTACTTTTATATGAATTTACTACTGTATATGCCAAAATTTAATGATCAACGTAGCCTTGTGCCAAATTAATTAATACACACAATTTCTAACTTTGACGTTTTAAGATATTTCACAGCACTCACCTGGATTATACTTCGTTGCTGGCCTTTTTTACTGCTGGCTCAAGATCTTTGTCGCCGTATGCGTCTTTACATGGATTCACTATCGTTGGAAACTTTCGTATCGCCTCCAGGTATCTTAGTATAATTTTGTTGATCCCCAATCTGAAATAAATAACCCGAATTTTAGAATTTGGAATAACCGTTTTGTTTACTTCCCCTGCACTAATTCTTCCGTATTACTTTCTTCGTAGCCTTTAACTCTTCCAATTGCCGCTCTCAAATCTATTCCAAATCTATTCTCGTGCCGCTCAATCCAAATCTACTTTCCGTTCAGCTCAATCCAAACCTATTCTTCTTTCAGCTCAATCCAAATCTATTCACGTCCCTTATCTTAAAAACCACTCAATGACCCGCTATACATAAATCTCTATCCAAATCAATCCAATCAATGCCCCAATAACCATAAATCCGTAACCAAATCAATCCAAATCTTATTCACGCTTACAAATTCCTCACCGATGCCTTCTGCCTTTATCAAATCCGTTCCTACACAATCTTTCTTTTCGCCGCTTCGCTATCTCACCAATACCAATCTTCACTTTAATTCGCCGTCGCTATTCTTTAACTAACCACTGATGCTTCTCGTTACTCCACTTTAATAAATTAAACTCTTCAAATTCAAACACATTTATTTCTTTTCAAAATATTTAAACAATTTTAGCGCAGGTTTACAAAAATACGTCTTTACACAAAATTAAATCGAAAAAGATCCTCGTTGTTTACTTTCCAAGGCGATTATTCCAACAAATCCAGCTTACTTAATCACATTTTACATAAATAAAAACATCCAATAACATTTTATCCGTTATTTTGTGTCACAAATACCTTCACTGTTGTCCTTTTACACTTTCCTAGTTTGTACATAATTTTATCATTGGTCCTAAATAATTCACAATTCTCCAATCACATTTGACACTGCTATTACTTATAATTTTGAAATTACAAATTCGTCCAAAAGTTGATTCTATTTAAATAAAAAGCCAAAATAATTCACACATGACCTGGATGCGTGGTTGATAGTAGACATCCGTAGACGCATCCGGTTTTCGGATGGCAAATGTACATTCAACGGCCTATTAAATTGCAACTCAGTATAAAACCTTGAGCACTGTGTATTTTATCAACGTCATTAAGTCATTATAATATACCTTTTGGCACACACGTTTCAAATTAACATTGTAAATACTTTAGCATATGTAAAGTACGGCAAAACATAATTTTTGAATTACGGGATCTGATATATGGATCACTCTATTTGGCATACACCCCCTTTAACCCAAAACTACCCTTATAAACCTTGTAGCTCCCACCTGACACTACAATATATATAAAACACAAGTTATTTGCAGTCCGCAATAAGAAATTGCGTAGAACAATATATAAAATAAGATGTATCTGTAAACAAACTCTATGAAAATAATAGACCCTATTGACGAATACAAATCGGACTAGTAGTTATATAGCCATTAACAAAACATTAGCTTTATTACTTCACAGGGGAGGAAACATCCATTGACCGACAGTTACGACTTTGTAAAGCCTCATCAGAGCGAAATAGTTTCCAAGAACCCTACGAAGTAATCGAAGCTATTACACTGATATAATTTCGAAACAATCTCTGTACTATGGCAAAAGTAAATAAAACCGCCATCAGGTGACAAAACACCAACACTACTAAGTGTGGAAGTGCAGAATTGAATCCAAACTACATACTAAGTTCTATAGATGGCTATACAAGTACGTCTGACCATTTGAAATTTGCGGAATATTACAGCAAAATTATTTGCAAACGTAGCAAACCTTCTCGTGGCGACACTCGGGTTCATGCCCCAAGGCAATTTAAATAATAAAAGACAAGTTATTTGCAGTCCGCAGTAAGAAATAGATAATTCATTAGACAGTTTATTTCAAGTTTAAGCATGTAAATAGCAAAATACAACAATTTTTAACGCATTGCGCGCCATTAGTATAGAATTTAATCCTGATAAAGAACATTAAGGATGTTTAGATGCAAAGTAAAAAAAAACTTTTTAATCAATTGCAGATGTAAATATTTGTTAACGTGCAGTGAAAAAGCGAGCATATTAAATTACAGTAGATTGGACGTATAGTAGTCAAAAACTTTTCAGATTCGTTTAGCGTAAAAACCAATAATTTTAACGTCATAATCAAGGAAGTTAAAATATTAATTTTCATGAATTAACAGGTGTAATAAATGTAAATATCTTTAGCGCCCATGTTTAATCATAGTTTATAAAGTGTAAATGTAATTGGTAAAACATCAGCATTTGTATAACTTTCAAAAGCATAATTATAGCAAAAGAGGACAAGTGGCCGGTCCAATGTTTGTTAAACAGTGTGTAGAAGATATTTTTCTAGTATTATTTATAAAAGGTGTGAAAGTGTTTTAACGGTTACCGGTTCTAGTAAATTCGAATCAAGAGGGGCAGACAAACAACACGTTCATAGCATTTGTTGACGAATTTGAAAGTCGTTTTGGTCAAGGATTTTTTATTATTGCTGTAAATAAGCTCCACCGTACCTAGATTCTAGAAATTCAAGCAGAAAATGTGCACAAATACCCGTTGGAAACAGGGAGTGTTACTGGCAGGCACAGGAACAGGACAGAGATATCATGTATTAGGTGTTGTGTTGACTTGGGTAGAAAGTAGTAAGACAAAGAAAAAATAGATTTAATATGTACCAGTGGGATGCTGCATGTTTCTATAAATATTATATGAAGATTGTAATATTTTAGTGAGGAATAGGGTAGATAGGTTACATGTACAAACTGCTAAAGATAAACCGAGAAGGAGCATCAGATAGGATATATGTGTAAATGAGACAGGATTACTTGAATATTGCTTGGAGAGGGCTATTGTTTCAAGGACAAGAGCAAGTTGAAAATAAAGTAAGGGATAAAAGATTGTGTGTGTTGATAAAACGAGACAGATAGTTCCGTAGAAGGGGTGTTTGTTATAAACGTTTGACAGTAGATTTGAAGAAGTGGATATCCGTTGCGACGCGAAACTTGTGCTTTCGTAGAAAAGATTTTGTTTGCATCGTCAAAATTATGAGATTTCGGTGGCAATTGATGTTAGGATAGAAATTTACAGAGAATTTGTAAAGGCCGAACTGGTGTTTTCGGAATTAAAGCGGCAGTTCAGCGTTTGTTTGTGAAGGGTGTTTAAGAAATGTGTTAACCGTTTAAAATTTTACTAAGGAGGCTATTTTGTTTGTATCAACGGAGTTGCAAGTATTTTGAAGCTTGAGAGTGGCAGAGATGGCTATATAAACGCCAGCAGGAGGCAGTAGAGCTTTCTTTTAATTTTCATCGACGTCTCCGCTAATAGTGGTGAACAAGTAATTATATTAGTACTTGAAATAGAATTTACACAAAAGTTGGTGTGGAGTTGGTACTAGCAGTATACAAATCAATGAGAAAGATAGTTTGAAGATTCGAAGCATACTTGATGAAAGTAAGTACAAACTGCTTTATATATGGTTGTTGGTGCAAGGCATGCACACAAATGCAGTAGAGATTGTTGATGGGTCGATTTATTGGTTTACCTATGGTAAATTGAACCAGCAGCAGAGTTCGTGGAGTTTGGCTGTATCGTCAAGTGGTCCTGGGTTCAAATCCCGACACGGCCGACTGCTTGAAAAATGGCAGGTGAGCATTTTTCACAAAAATTACGCCCTCATTCGGATGAGAGGTTAAAATGGAGGTCCCGTGTGTGAGTGTTGTCACGAACGTTAAAGATTCCTACCTTGTCTGAAACGGCAAGGGTTTGGCAAAATTCTAAATTTCCAGGCAACAAAAAACTCGCCTCCTGGCCAATGTAGTACCTTCGGGTGGAGCATTGGAAATGTAAATGCAGTGTATCGTCAAGTGGTGATTGAGGGAATAGAGTAGCAGCTTGCAGTCTAGAATTGAACATATTTTATATTCCTATTATAAAAGCTTAGATACTTTATACAGAGTGTTCAGAATTCTAATTTAATCTTTTAGGGAGTTCAAGTTGCTATAAGTTAAATAGAAAAAGCACAACCATGTATTTTTTAATATGTTACTAAATGTAGAATTTAATTCCCTATTGAATCGTATAAGCATGTCCTATATCTAACTCTTCACGTTTTTACAGAATTCACTAATTAAAATGTTCTTAAGAACGCAATACAAGAACTTAACAATTAATGTAAAAAACGTGTTAAACTTATGAACTAAGTATCACTAGTTTGAAAATTAATTCAATAATGGTTGAAAATGACTACCATTATTTTGTGAATACATGAGAATTCTTTGCTGAAAATTAGTCCTAACTATGGATAACATTTCTGGAGTTACAGTTTGAAAAGCTTTCGTTATTCGTTGCCTCATGTTTTCTTGTGTAGTTGGAGGTGTATGGTAAACAAATAAGTATATGTAGTCCCACAAAAATAAATCGGGTGAAGTCGGGTCTGGTGATCTCGCGTGCCAATTTACATAACCGTCTCTTCCAAGCAATCTATTTGGAAACACGTTATTCAAAAAATTACGAACCTCACGATGATAATTAGGTGGGACTCTATTTGATTGTAACCACGTGGTTCTTTTTCTCTAAAGGATCTTCTACAACACTGGTAGCTCATATTTCAGAAAATTCAGAAACATCATTAAAAAATAAGGGTCAGTTAAATATGGACTAATTATTCCACCCCACACATTCACTGACTATTTATGTTGACCATGTATTATACTGTATTAGTGGGGGGTTTGAATCTGAATTATAATAATTAAAATTATGCCTGTTCACATGTCCATTGTTGTTAAAGATGCATTCATCACTAAATAAAAAATTGTCAAAAAAATTTCATTTTCTGCTTCTTCTTCAAACACCCACATGCAAAATTCAATTCTCTTCTGGAAATCATTTCCATAAAGTTCTTGACTTAGTTGAATTTAATACGGATGATGTTTGTGTTTTGTAAGTATTCTTGAAATATTTGATTGGCTAATATTTACATTTTCGAATATCTGGTTTTCACTCACTTAGGGATTTTCAATAACTGAGCCAATTACCGTATAAGTATTATCCTCATTATCAGTTCCCGGTTTACTTGTATCAATTATTTTGTATCAGACACTTCCAGTTTACTTAAACTCTTTTAAAACGTTATTAAAAGATGTTTGTTTGGGATGAATTCTTTCCGGGTATTTTTGAGCATATACTCGAGAAGCCAATAAACAATTTTCATAAGATTTACCCAATATCAGTATCGTATCAATGCGCTCTTCTTTTCGGTAAATCTTCATATTATTAATTTCAGTCTGTAAAACTTTAACAGCCCACACGATAAATTCAAATAATAACGACTAGAGTAGTTAACAATGTCGAAATTTCAAAATAATTTTACCCTTCAAAATTTCGTAGACAACTAGATAAATCATTACCTTTATTCAAAATATAACTGCAGTATGCAAGTAATTAGCAAATTCTGTGAAATGGCAAAGAGCTAGATATAGCACACGCTTACACGATTCGATAGGGAACTAATTTCTGCATTTAGTAACGTATTTAAAAATACAGAGTTGTATTTAAGTTAATCAGCTTATAACAACTTGAACTTCGTAAAAGATTATTTTCTATTTCTGAACACTTTGTATTAATATTTAAGCATTTGTAATGGAAATATAAAATACGTTCAATTCTCATACTTCACTAGAAATCCCGCTTAGGTAGGTCTAATATTTGTTTCGTATTTAATATTTTAAAATTAGGTTGTTTATTGAAAAAAATTAAATTATATCAAAAACCTTAAGGCTTAGTGGTAACAAACCTGAATAAAAGAGACCATTATTTTGACCGTGGAATCCAAAATGTAATGATATACAGGTGCTTTCATTTAAAAAACAAAACTTTGTTATTTATATAGTTTTTGGAACACCCTGTATAATTTCAAAATAATTTTAGAATGTACCTCTAATATCCAACTATCCATATGCAAAAGAAATTTTTTTAAATATTTATTAGTTTATCTACATTGTTGCAAGACGTGTACCGTGAATGACCCTGTATATATCGACGTGATAAGGGGTCACGAGCAGTCATTGAAACCCAAATTCTACAAATAAATCCAACCAACATATAAAAGAATCCGAAAAAATAGAAATTTATGTGCATTTAAGGTTACGCCTGTATAATACAAACGAACTTTTATTCATTAAAATTCCAAACAAAAAAATGTAATTGCGCGTGAATATGTATTAACCCTGTATGATATAAGCCTATTGTAAATAAATAGCAGATAACGTAAGCTGTATATGTCTGGACATACTGAAGAGAACAAACAACTCAATGGTTTCTAAGAACATCTTAACGGTATACATCCAAAAATAAAGTTTACGATGGAAGTGGAATATAATAGCCAATTACCGCTTCTGGATGTACTAGTGAAAAAAAAGGATAACGAACTATTTAGCCTTTAGCCACACGGTTTAAAGATAATCAACTCACACGGATAGATACTTAAACACCAAGTCGCATCATCACCCGACAAGCTATACTCTGTTGTGAAAACCTTAGTTACGCGGTCCCAAAGACTAGCAGACGGCACAAATAAACATGAGGAAATACGAAAGTTACGGGAAGCACTTCAGAAGAATGGATACTCACACCAAACCATTCAGAATTCACTATCAACGAAGAAACTCAAATCAGAGCTAGAATCACCACTAACTACAGCATACTTACCATTCGTTGAAGGGACAACAGACAGAATCAGCAGAGCACTACGGAAACACAAAATAGTTGCCACATTCAAATCTCATAGAAAAATCAGCGCTATCCTATGGAATCCCAAAGATCGGATCCCATTAGAAAAGCAAAGCGTCTACTAAAAACCATGCTCACACTGCAACAAATTTTACACAGGGGGAAGACCAACGGAAAATTTAGTGTTAGGAAGGAAGAACATAAAAACGCAGTAAAGAAGAGCGAAAAGACATCATTGTTAGCTCAGCACTTCAGCACTACAGGTCACAACATCGACTTCAAAAATACTAAAACGCTAGCTAAGATTGAGCACTACATCTCGAGAAGAATTCGAGAAGCCATTGAAATAGAGAAACGCCCACATAGTCTCAACACAAGGCATGGAAATCTCGAATTATTAGTCTACGCATCGTTAAATAATCAGAAAAGAACATTTTGTTAAATCAACCGTGCAGAACAATTAAACAAAACGCACCAGGACCAGTGATATGGAGCCGCACCAGAAATCAAGCAAATGCAACTGAGCATGTATTCTATCCAGTATATATAGCAGGATGAAAGAACACTTCTTCATTCACTGCTCAACTTACAGTGTCTGAAAGTGGCAGATGTAATTTTGACGAAATTTCGCCAAATTGAGAGCGATTCACTTCAGAACCAGCCAGCTATGCGGAATAACATCTGGAAAATTGACGGAGCAAATATATATATATATATATATATATATATATATATTGTTATACTGTTATAAGAGGTTGTTTAGGAGTGTATTGAATCGTAAGGGTCGCGTAGTAAATGTAAATAGCAATAGGAATAAGAAAACTGCATTTATTTAGCATAAAAATAAATAATTCGCATATTATGCAAATAGCAAACATTTAACACCCTATATAAGGACTGCAATTAACTTTAGTCAACGCTAGCAAGCATATCTTTCAATAAAAGAACACGTATTCAGCGGAGAAATAATTATACATGCAATTAAACTACTTCAAGAAGCGTCCAATAAGTTTTTTAGAATAGATCCGCATGAGATAAGATAATTTGATCATCCTAACGTTGTGCACTCCGTGTAAATTAAACTGGGCTAGCCGTAGTATAATTAAAATTAAAATATTAGAGAAAACACAAAGCGTTGCGTTCAGCAGGAAACTGGACGTTCATTACATCGGCGTGCGGCGTTATCATATCAATATATATAATGGGTTTTTGGGGTTAGACAAGTTATACTGTGACTTAAGTACTTCAATGGGAAATTTGAAATTCTTATATTACTTGTGTTTTGCCTGTCTATCTCAACGGAAATTTTGTGTTTAGCATACGGTCCAAGTTTATTTTTACCTATACAATATAATTAAGGGACGTTCAAAATATTCTTCGTTTTGAACTCCAGAAATTGATTTGCGCGAATAATATACTTAAAAGCGGCAATGGTAAGTTGATATAGAAGCTTTATGTTTATCAGAAACACGATAGAACTATCGTTCTCAAGAAATACTACGGATGTAGATACTCAGGTGTGCATATTAACAGTAAAGAGAGCTTAGGTTAAAGAGCGTAGCTGTGACTAAAGCTTTGTAAGATTAAAGAGAAGGAGGGAATTGCATTCGAACTATAAGACCGTAAATAGACTTTTGGCGATTTTGAATCTTAAGTGAGAATTAAATTAAATTGTTTTAACCAATAATATGCAAATATCGATTTTTTCGAGAAAACCATAATGGTACGTTAGTGAGTATTGGTTTGAAAATGCTATAGATTGCCTTCCCGTAAATTTTAGTTGAGGATAGTCTTGAGAGTGGATATGTACTGGACCTAAGTAGGTTGAGACTAAATTTCGTTTTCACTTTTCGATTTACACAGCTAAGTATACAACGTAAAATTTATTCAAATCCCATTAATGTGTATATAAAAATTAAGTGAATATATAGTCGTATAAAATTTTACACGTAAGTAAGAAAACATACTTAATTGCTAGTAGTTAAAAAAACTAAAGTTAAATAGTAATTGCGGTGTGGAGCGTATTTTCGTTGTAGACTGAGATAGTTTTGATGTGGACTGGAATAATTCTGGCGCGAAATTTTATTCCGGTACAGAGCCGTAATCTTGGTGTTCCATAAAATAAAATTTCGAGTAAGGAAGTAATAAACTCTATATAAATATCAGATATATCCGTTCCAATAGAAGTTAATGCAGGAGCAGTTTAAGGTTTGGATGCTGTACATAACTAAACACGTATTGCGGAAGTAAAACCAGCTATCTCTTTAAACTGTTTGTTTATTATTTAGATTGAAGTCATGAAAAGTGTAAATGTTTGACGCTCGTAATAGATAACCGGCATCCTTGTTTAAAATATGTTTTTCTTATTGTCATTGTAGTTTAAACTTTGATTTCCCTGGAATATTGAAATAAATAGAGAAATGAATTTTTTTCAAGATTAATACGTTTTAGACTTGGATAGTGCTAAATAATTTAATTGTACCAACATTTTGCTATATTGAGCAGTTGGTGTGATAATGCGATTATTATTGAAAGATTTAATAATAATGGGTATGGTGACTTATTAAATAATGAAAAGCTAATTAATTTTTAAATATGTTGAGCACGTTAATTTATGAACTGAGTGAGAAATTTTTTTTTATATTATTACTATAATGAAAACAAGTTCAAAATGCAAGGCATTGTCGCAACGAACTTCCAAATGTAGACTTACTTTAAAACAATTTCAAGAAATTAAAATTATTATGTTGTAATAATTATAAGTATTCAGATAAAATAAAAATTAATTCTCCGGGGGGGTCGGGTATCCGTGGTCAGATTTTGTGGGGGGTACCATATTTCGACTCAGCTATGTTAGGGGAGTCCAAATATGTATCGCACATTAATTTTGAACCTATTTGAAATTTTAATTTTCCCGACGGAATATCGCGGGGGCACGGCGTCCCCGTGGCCCGATTTCAACTGACATCAAAACTTAAGCTCAGGACACTGAGCTGAATCGATTGATGTATCACACATTGATGTCCGACCATTAGAAAGGCCTCGGACGGACAGACGGACAGACAGACGGACGACAAATCGATTTCATAAACGAACGAAGTTCGTTGAAAATGTACATACCATTCAATTTGAATTTGTAAATTATCGATTTTTAATAAACTAATTGCCACATTTTAACTGAGTCTCGTGTTTCTTTGTGGTAGGATATTTTTTGTGATTTCATTCCATGCAGGTTGGAGTAACATCCACCGAACTTGACCTTAGCTAGGGATGATATGGAGTTCTAGGTGAGTTTTGTTTTATTTTGTTACAGGATTTAACAGGAACACTATTCAGCCAAAAAACAGAAACTATACAAGAAAGTGTATATATTTTTCATCTTTCAATTACTAGCTCGATTTGAAATGATCATTTACCAAAGTTACATAGCATTGCTCAAATGTAGTAGGTTACGAAAAATACCTAAACCCACATATTTGTAGAGAAAACTCATTTAATAAACATTTTCAAGGTAACTTTTTCTATGCATTACATATTTCAGAAGATACATTCTGGCTAATTATACCTATATCTCTGTGTATTTAGCAAGCATATTTAATTTGCCTTTGTGTATTAATCGCAACCTGTATTTTAAATTGTAAAAATAGTGAAAGAAATTTGCAGAATAACACAGGTTTATTTACTTACAATAGCCTTCTGCGACAGAAATTTTGGAGTTGTACACCTGCAACAAAGATTTTTTATTATTATATAAAAAAATATTAAGATAGAATAGAGTTGAAGCACATCAAATATTTTATATTAAGAGCGGCACTGTTCTTTGTGTATCACTTTTCATTTTCAAAATCTTAAGGTGTCCATTTGCATACTTACTGTGATAATAAACGTAATAGGAATATTGCAGGTCAGTTAAGTTTTAGTAATTTTCAGTTTTGATTATAATCATATTGCATTCAAATTGCAACATGGAAAATCGTGTAGTGTGATAACATCGGATTATTGTACATTTCCAAAACGTTCAAAATCTTTTTTATTAGAAAAATAAATAATTTCCGCATATGATAGGGATATAAACAATAACAAATTTAAGATGTTGTATGCTTTTTCTTTTCTCTTGCTTGAGAGTAAATGTTTTTGCCTAATCTCTTTAAATCAGACACACGGTAAAATCCTGCACCTACAAATGCAGATTAAAGAAGTATATTCAGACTTATTTATATTGTCTTTAGTTCTAACAACACAACCAAAGAATGGGAATTTTCGATCAGGATACCTTTGAAGACTTTTCCTCTGATCACAAAATTCAGTGTTTGTGTATTTGATCAATAGAATGCATTAGCAAATGGTGTCAATCTGACGGGATAGAGAAAAGGATCAATTTGTTAAGATCTCTTGATTTTACACTATTGATGTCTTTGCAGTTGGTTTTTTCTTAAGCACTAACAAATAAACTTTACTGCTCTGGTTATCTATGTAAAAGAACAAATGTGAAGTATTTTCTATTACACAGAAAGTAAACAAAAAAGTGCATTTTAAATAGTTATTACACAGTTCTGAAACTAAGTGCTATTTGGATATGGATATGATTTCTCTAAATTAAACCTCCTGCCAATATTTCCCAGTTCTTGTTGCTGAGCCACACTATTATTCAATTGTTATATACCGGGTGTTTCACCAAGCGTGTGGCGCGTCCGTATATCATAAAGAATAAGGCCTAGACCTTTGCGGAAAAAAGTCATTATATAAAGTGGCCAAGAAGGATTGCTGAAAAATGTTTTTTAGGTTTTAATTTGGACCGTAAGAGAGCGCTATCGCTAAGGTCAACGACCAATATCAATATTTTTCCCAAAATTTAAGCACAAGGTGCCATGCTCAAAAAGTAAACGAACAGCTTACATAATTCTGTATAACTTTTACCTTAACTTCTTTTTTGTAGACCGCACAGGGATGGTGGTAGGACCAGGTAAATCCATCTACATGTAAAGCAAGGTTTCAGCATATCAAATGTTTGAATTTAATATTATTAAAATCATGTCCATTTTCTTAGCAAACATCGAATGGAAAGGCATATTAATCCGAAGGTATTTGTATGACGCACAAAAAAAATAAACATTTTAGTGAAAACCGCATCTCGATATCTTTAATGGTTCGTAAGTTATTGCAAAATTGTTTTAATCACGCTGTCAGTAGTTGTTTCATTTACTTCGACTGTGCCAACCAAAATTCTTTATTTAAAAAACAGTATACAAAACGTACATCCTGCAGTCTTCCTTGCAATTAATAATCGTTTTTTAAAATTTCCTGTTTCAAATTCAGCGATTTTCCTTGATACAGTTTCATTAAATATTCTTTCGAAGGATGTGCTTCGTCGGCAATAAAAACATGACGAACTTTATTATTGGAATTCGATAAATGTTTATGCTTTGGATGCTCAACGTATTTGCTTCTAATAATTTTGAAATTGCGAAAGCTGGAAAAGTACCAACCTTACTTTGTTTACCATATCCTCCAACGACTATTGCGGTAAACCTATAGTAATCATCCTCAAGCCCTTGTGAAACTATGGAAAAATTCCTTGTAGTTGAAGTACCTGGAACCTGCAGTATTCCTTGCAATTGATAATCGTTTTTTAGAGAGTTTCTGTTTAAAATTTAACGATGTTCCTGAATACGGTTTCATTAAATATTCTTTCGAGGAGTATGCTTCGACAGCACTAAAAACATGTCAAACTTTAATATTGAAAATCAATAATTGCTTATGCTCTGGAATGCCCAACTTATTTGCTTCTAATAATTTTGAAAGTATGGAAGCTCGAAAAGTACCAACATTACTTTGTTTACTATATCCTCCAACAAATACCGTGGCAAATCTCCAGTAATCATCATCAAGCCCTTGTGAAACTATGGAAAAAAATTCCTTTTAGTACATGGAATCTGAGTGTGATGGTCATTATATTCTAATATGTTTTCCGTTCAATGCTCCGATGCAGTTTGCAAAATTCCATACTGTTTCATATTATTCTTTCATTTCAATGTTCTGACACTACATCCTGTGGCAAGGTACATGAAAAAAACAAGTACATGATAGGCATAAGGGTGTATACAGAAAAATTCAGTTTTTACTGCATAATTTTAGTAGGTGATAATATCGAAAATAAAGTTAATTATTGAATTTGTTTCACAGTCCTGTACTATGAAAAATTTTAGGACTTCAGTTTTTGTCTCAGACAAGCAGATGCGAATCTGCTGGAGAAATCTTAGACACGAATTCAATAAACAATTAAAAAGCGGGGTGGCCATTCGGGAGATGCTGCTTCTGATAGTACTGTTGATCGATGGCCGTATTTTGATAAAATGCTATTTCTTAAAAATCAATTTGAATCCCGTGAAAGATCAAACTTGACATATTCGCAATTAAGTTCAACTACTAACCAAATTAATCACAGTGATAACGGTACCCCAATTGAAAGTGACGATGTCACTCTATTGACAAATGTTGCTACAATTTCCAATGACTTTGATCAAGATGGTTAAAGATCATTCACCGCGGCACCATCTCGCTCATCGTCATCCAATTCAACTTGGCAATGTGTATGTACAAAACAGTTACAAAAAACGCATAACTTCACATGCCGAAATAGAACAAAACTTGTTAAACTTGAAAAAGAAATCATCTTTTTGATACAAACGTTGAAAACCTAGGATTCTTCAATTCCTTGTTACTTCATATGAGTCACTATGATCAGGCACAGATATTGCAAGGTTCACAGATTGAGGACAGATACTGCAGAAACATATTGGCGACCTGTTTGCATTTGAACTAGTGTGATTGTTAAAATTCGCCGAGTACGGTGTTTATGCTGACAATTTATTAGCTTTCACAGAGGCCCACAAGTGTTTGGGGTCAGCTTTGATGATGTTTTCAGATTTCTCTGTAACATAATTTAGCTTTTATTTATTTAATTTAATTAGTTAATTTTGACTGTATTTTTGATTTTGAATTTAGAAATAAATTCCTTGGTAAACCAGGGGAAAATTTTTAAGCCACTACTCTTGTAAATACTAGGTACGCATTTTTCAATTATTCACAATATAATTTAATAAAAATTTACTACATATTGATCAACGCCTAGATGATTTAATGAAAAAGACCAACTTGTTTCAAGAAAGGTATCATTATCATTACTGATGGAATAATAAAGAACATTAGTTATAGTCATTATATAGTTTTATACCTCTAAGTTCAATATAGGATGTTTTAGTTCGTGTAAATTTATACTATGACTTGTAGCTTGAACAAGTGATAGATATTTTCTAGTTTGACACTGTGGATCAAATTTGTGCAAGTTGTCGAAATACGTATAATCGATTGTCAAAAAAAGTGTGACTTTTAATGGAATGTCGTGTTACTATTCAACATTTGTTTTAGCGCTGAATTAAAGTCTAATGTTTGCTTTTGTTGATTGAAGGACCAGAACAGTAGCTATTGTTTATTAAGACGTATTATATTGTAAAACTATATTGTCTGTGCAATCTATAAAATTAACGCGTGTACCTATTATTTGTTACGGTTTCTCTGAAGCTTCTCAGAATTGTTAATTTACGAACAACTTGATTTTTTGATTTCTGAATCGAGCATGCCTAACGGCTTTTAAAATGAACAAGCACTTTTTCTAATTATGCGAGCTTGCAATTCACTCACAAGTGAGTTTATACAAAGTATGTAATACTTAGTAGATATAATATTCGAACACCTATAGAATAAATTTCATTGTTTATACTAAATATAGCAGAATTATTTTTTCTTTTATTGTTAAACAAAAAATTTTTTCAAAGAACACTCCCAAATTTCTATTTAAGAACCATCAAATTAAATTAAAAATTTAGTCAGTAACCAAACAGGATTAAAAACTTATGCCAGCAGATCATTGATCTACCGATTAGTACTTTAAAAAGCTGTATTAAATGAGTTATACGTTTCTAAAAGCATATTTAAAACTTAAGGTTTTCATCAATATTATTTGTAAAGGGAACAACTCACTTGGGTATTATACTTTGAAATCTACCAAAGATAAACGCTACATTCGCATTCGCACGGAGATATTGCCCTGCAGCCAAAACTTTCCGGCAACCTCGCGACGCTTACTTATCAACCACTACTTTCCAACTTCCTGCAACTGCAGATTATAAAATGTCAAATCATAAAATAAAACTCGTTTACTACATATACTTCAAAATGCCATATAACGTCTGGTTTCGTTTTAAGTAACTCGTCATTTTTCACACGCTAGTAACAAACACTTAATCATTATTCAAAGTTGTAATAATTCTGTTCTCTAGTGGCACTGCACTCGATTCTTACTTCCTTATAATCCAATGATCACCAGAATTGTTCAAATGCGATCCAATAATTACTATTTTTTAGTATTGCATTCAAATTCACTTTCAGTATTTTTTTGACATCCCGCGTTTACTTCCATTTGCGAGCTCTGCTATAAACCAACTGCAGTCAATATTGATTTGAAAAATTTCTGCCCTCCTTTCAATTAAATTAACTTTCCTGTCATTAAAAGAAATTTAACCAACCACATAAAACGCATACCACGGTATTTCCTTCAGAGTATAGTTTTTATTTTCACAAGCACTAAAACTTTTCTATTTCGTACATGATTAAACAGATACTATGTTTCGCTGCAGAATTTTCACAGTCTTGGGTACAACGGCGTCTGATTTATGTACAGGTAAGAGACGATATCAACTTCTGAATTCTCTTTGTTCTATATATCCTAAATTCCGTACATAAGCTGTAAAGCTAAATTTTTTATAACCCTGAAATGATTATTAATTGAACCTGTCTGCACGTTCACCAATAATTAAGTTACAGTAAATTTGATCGCTATGAACGTGACACTTTTCAGCAAGCCAGCTCCCTTCTACAATAGGATCCAGGACTGCAATAAGTATTAGAGTGCTGTTTTGTGGAACTACAACCAAGAAAAATGGTGACTTTACTAATCGAGCGATAAAAATGAAACTAAAAAAGAGGTATGAAGTATTTCACATCTTTCTTCTCATATTTGCAAACTTTCCGTATTGTAAACAAAAAAAAATATTATCAAGAAAAAACATGCAGATGTAAAAGTTTCACCTGCCAGCAGCATTAAGTTAATTTTGTTACATTTAAATCAACCAAATCCAAAAGTATATAGTCAGTCACATGCAGAAATGGTGTCAATTTAATGCTCACAGAGTATTTGCATTTTGAGGGACTTTAGTAACCGTGTTCTCTCCAGTATGCAATATATGGCTTGATACTGATCTACTTTCCAACGAAAGTGCATATCAAATATATCCATTACAGTTAAAGTAGAAAGTTGTACACATGCAATATATCCTGAGTAAAGCAGTTTTCGATTTTACTATTATGTTAATTTAGTGATGTTTGATTTATCATTAGGCGATACTTTAATATATTGTAAATAAATTATAATAGCAATGTAATATATTACAAATACATTATGTTTATACCTAGATTCACATTATACTTTCGTAAGAGTATTGTTATTAATAACTTGCACGTGCAATATAATAGTTAGGATGAGCTTTTGGTTAAATCTGCAATAGCGAACGCTATAGTTGAAGCGTTCTAATTTTCCGAAACCCATAAATTTCTAAAAATTACTAATAAGGTACAATAATTTTCGTATTTATTTTGTATAGTGGTATAATTCTAATTATTTAAAAATTTTATCTAAGTGAAATAAATAAAGCCAAACACTAATTCTTGTTAATGTATAAAAGAAACGCATTTAACAAAACACAAATAAATCGGTTCATGTTTGTTGAAGGTCGAATAAAGTTCTGTGGTATCTTTTTTTATGTCCAACTATGCGTAAAGCTACGAATTCTGCAACGGGAAACTCAGACCTCCTCCTGGTCACTCGCTGATAGAACTTCGTGCAGTTAAGCCTACCGACATGTGCCCCTATCTGATCGATTCAAAAATGGTTCGTTTCGTTACATTGAAACGTATTATTCAAAGGCCTACTAAAACACTACTTTATTAACACCATACTTCAAGTTAGGTGTCTGCAAAACGAAATCTTCCGACGTAACTAGGGGTCTATTCCTTGGGTAGAGCTATGAGCAATGGGGGTAAGTCGAAATCTGTGGGGGTCACACTCAAACTAAAACAAACAGGCGCCACCAAGTCCAGATTGATTTATATTAATGGCATAGCAAATTTCTAAGGGCGGACTTGGAGACCCAAAGAAAAAAGATCGCCTTGGCTGACATACAAACTTGTCTTAACAGAATAAGACACTGCTCCTGTAAGAAAGAATATAGTTAGGTTACCTAAAAAAAATGGGAACACTATTTGCGTCCCTCAAGTATATCTAAAATGCAGGAGAATATTTCTTACATAATGGAATCATAAAATTTAACTCTTTCTGTGTTTTGTCTATCAGGTCTGATCAAACCAGATCAGAATAAAAACTTTAAATGTAGATAATTAATTTACTAGAAAGAATTTTCTTTGTTTCAGTAAATAAAATTTCATGATAATTAAATAAAATAAATATGTGATATTCTTGCAAAATTGTTGTAAGGTTTAACAACTGATCCTTACTCAAATATATAACACTTCAGTGTAACTAACAATATTAAGTTTCTTTATAACCCAACCAGATCTGTGTAGGTCACTTACAAATGAATATATGAAATTTTCTCATTAATTTAACAAAATTAAAATTAGTTTGAAGTTAATAGAATCACCAAGATATTCTTTAATTTTATCAAAAGTGGCAGTACTGTAATGTTAAACATCTGTTAGCCATTATGCAATTGTTGACGGCATTGTTCAAATAAACAGGTGACGTAATAGCAGCTGTTAATTTACGTTGCAGCCATATGTAGTCACATCTTTACAAAACTAAGTGAAATCAAATTTTGATACTGGGGAAAACCAGCTTAATTACAGGTAAACTGAATAACAATTTTGTACATCTAACAAACAAAACGAAATAATGTACTTTCAGAAGGAAGTACTGAGGAAATTCTTAATTCTATTACGAACCCAAATACCGGCTGTCGTCCTTGGTTGCAATGGAAACAACTTCGCAGAGCGGGGCCTGCTGTTAAATATGTTTGTTTTCCATGCTTTATTACAGATGCAAGAGCGAAGCGGATTTCTTACATTGGTTCACGGCATCTTTTATTCACAGCGTACTCCTCCGTTGTCTAATTTTATTTCAAAGTGGTCGTGCGGTTTTCTAATTTATCGTTGCAATTTCTGACGTATTGTTGCTTTTCTAACGTATGGTTGTTTTTTCTAAGGTATGGTTGCTTTTTCTAACGTATGGTTGTTTTTTCTAACGTATGGTTGTTTGAGCTAAATAAATTTTAAATTAGCTAATATGATAACGAATATGCAATATATGGATTAAGTACTAACCGTTACTCAGGAAGTGCTTCACCAAATCAAAGCGACCCGGAGGTCACTCGTCATTCTCTTCGAATGCATCTTCACGCTGCCCTAAACTATCGACGAGTGCGCTCGCCGCGCTCCTGCAAGGTGGGAGGATCATAAGTGTGGTTCTCGAACCTCTCACGCGCGCGCTAGTGGCTTGTGGATTTGCACCGAACTCCGAAACAAATAGACTACTAATCCTAGATATAGCAATACTATAAAAATTTGATTGTTACTTGAATCTTTATATTAGTTAATAAAGGTATTTCAATATTCATGGTACGTTTAATGAGTATGTTCCTTTACTGCTAAAATAAAATTGTTACAACATTTATAGTTTTAAAAATTTAGTCTTTTTTACTTCCCCAGCACAACAAAAAAAAACGAAAGCAAAAATCTAGCAACAAATTTCTAAAATGATTTAACAACTAATTCAGAAATTTAAAAACAACTTAGGATCTGGTTTTGCTGTATGTAAAATTGCGATAAGCGCGTGAACGAAGCGAGCTCGTTCGTTTTAGTATTAAATGGAACATCCAAAATCTAGAACGTTGTGTTATGCTATTATTAGAAAATGGACTAGGAATAATTCCTGCTACCCTCAAAGAGCGCAATGTAGTACCTCTGGGTGGAGCATTGGGGACGTGGCCGCAAGTATAGCGGCCCTAATTCAAATTATAATACCCTCAAAGATCTCCTGCTGTTTGGTCCACTACCATCTGGGATGCACCAACTTTTCAAGAGGAAATTTACCGGCCATCTTGCTGTTTGTGTTTCAAAGCCGTTATCTGTTGGATGTTATTGGAAATCCTGTAAATGACCGACTGGTAAGTCAACTTTTTATTGAGTAACAAGCTGCGATTGAAAAAATTTATAGTACTCATCTCCTATGGAATCGTGAATTATCGAAGATGTCAAGTTGTTACGTAGATCTTGTTAAAAATTTAAATGTTAATATTTTTCTTGAAATAGCGGTTTAACGCAAATACGTTATTTAAATCTCATTGTCAATAATACAATTAGTTATTTTGAAAAATAATTATAAAGTTGGCTGTGTGTAATTGATTTAAGAAGTTCGGCCACCATGGGACATCAAAGACGGATCGGAAATCAAGGAAAAGAACTCTTACATGCTTATTGGGCCAGGATTGGAGGGTTGAAATCAAGAAATGGATGGGGTGTTTAGCACTGGGTCCCTTTTGGAACCAGTGCTGGTTGGGAGAGAAGAGGGAATGATTATCAATGTGGGAATTAAGTTTGAAAAAGATCACTTGTTCAAGGAGCTTTCTTAGGGAGAGCAATTAGTCTGTATGATTTAGGGTCTTCGGGTGGTTTATTGGGTTTTGCGAGTAAGGTTTTGCCAACGGATTTGTACAAGGTATGAAAAATTCCTTCGGATAGGCATGTGAAAGAAAGGATGTGGGCGGTTTCTCTAATTAGAGGCCAGCATTTTTGTAGGATAAGGTTGTTTATATGGTCGGAGCCAGGAGCTTTGTTGGGTTCAAAGCTTTTGACAAGGGGTTTAATAGGGTAATTTTGATTGTTTTGTCAGAAGTGTAGAGTAGAAGGATTTCAGAGTTGGTAATCAGTATTTGTTGTGCTTCTGAATGTATGTCTTGTGTAGCAGTGGTGGTTACAGAGTCTAGTAGGGATGTCAATAGGTTGTCCAGTGTGGTGAGAGTTAGGTTGTTTAGCATAGTTAAAATTTGGTGTTTTGTATTTGACAAGTTTCAGTATGTTGTTCATGGGTCCGTTTCCCGTTCGTTGATGATGTTGTTGTAGTATTGTTTCCTGGCATTGATAATTAGCTGTTTATAATGTTTTCTGTCTGTTGTGGAGGTATTAGTTAGCTATGTATATCTGGTCTCTGTTGTTCTGACTGGCTCGTTGTAGTCCGTGCTGAGTTTTGTTAAGTGAGTTTCTGGTTGTTGTAAGTTCTTGAGATCACCATGGTGATATTAGTAATGTTAGAAGTTTTCTGGATATGCTATTGAAGCTGATGTGTATATATGTTTGATTAGCAAATCGGCTAGGATATCTCGGTTGGTTGTTTTATAGGTTTGGTGGGAGGATTCTGGAATGAGATTGACTACGGTCTCTACAAATAGGATCCAATTGGCTTTGTGGGTGTTATAAGCTGGGGTTTTTGGTAGGATCTGGGTGGGAGGTTGAGTGTAATTGTGAAGGTAATCAGGTTATGATCACCGGATTGAAGAATACGGAACTTTTCCATCAGGTGACCAGGTTGGAAGCTGTAGGTGTGGATGGGGTGATGTCTATGTAGGATTTGTTTGTGATGTGTTCCCAAGTGAGTTAGGGATGGGGCGTTGCTAAGTGGTGTTGTGTCATTATCGTCAGTAAAGTTGCTATACCATAGGGTATATATTGACATTTACGTCTGATGATGTTAGGATGGATTTATTTCCAATGACTTAATATGTGTATTAGGTTGTGTAAGTAAATGTGGATATCCGTGCTAAATCGAAAATAAGATGAGATTAGGAAGGTTGAACTTGTTTTCCAATGAATTTCAATGACTGATCTGAGGAGTAGAGAGAGATGCATGGTAGAATGCATCAACGTGGGGGTCTGTGATCATGATAGCTGAGGTTAGGTTGGGAGGAATGTACGTCTGTGCGTTGGCTGGGAGGTTGGGAATTCTGTCATGGATTCGGAAAGGTTCCTACACTAGGGCAATGTGGATGCGGTAGTGTTGGATACCATTGAGTAGTTACAGAGATCCTGCTCGGGAATGTTGAAGGTTGATTTGTATGGTATTAACGGTAGAAGGAATAGGATGAGTTGCATGTGTAAGTGTGAATAGTGTGTTTAAAATTTATAGTCTGTTTGGGGTTTGGTCCTTTCTACTAAAAAAATCGTAGTTCATGAAACGGTTTGATGGAAAATGTTCAAAGATTTTACACGAAATACTCTAAAAATGTATAATCAGCCACCAGCCAAACAAATCATTCTAAACATTACATTCATCACAAATTATACATATAGTTAATATAGTTTCGTATTTGGTTTCTAAATTGTGGGTGAGTAGATGGACTATGTGCCGTTTGTTTCAAAATTCAAAATGGCAACTAAGGACAATTATCAGTCGTTGAATGCGCATCCGTTCGCCATTTGGATTAGTAATAGTCATAATTCTTTGTAAATAGTAATTTAGTACTGGCGGCGTTCACTAGCGTTAAAGAAGTGTCCCACTTAAAATTCAAAATGACGATCTATGAAAGTCGACACACTAGGAACATGCCCACCATAGTGTGTGTTAATGACAATTACCGTCGTTAAAGAAGCTAAGCGTCCGTGTTCTCGTCCGCCTGCCTATACACGAAGGCCCTATATTAAATTATTTGTCTCGGAACGTTATTACTAATTCCTAGCGATTATTGCGATGCCGTTTCTTAGCCTTGTCTTCTTGAAGTTTAAGTCGAAGCTCTGCGTCATTGGTTTTGATGCTCTTAACTAAACGTAACGTCTCTATTTGAATTTTATTTATAAATTTTACTCGTTGAATATTGAACTGAAAACTGTGTAAATCAATATTAGATCTGGTATCGGTATTAACCTAGAGACAATAAGAATTATTGTCAGTGAAATAACTAGTTGCTTATGAATCTGACAAAGACTTGAAATTGACCTATGTTTGTTATTTACTAAGTTTACAAAAATTATTCAAATATCTCACTGAACAAAATAATTGAACGCTTTCTGTAAATATTTATTTTTCATATATGAGCAAAGTATTTGATTTCAATACACGTATAAAATTTGGTTACATCAAATTTTCATTTTATTTATTTATTTATTTATTTATAGTGATCACAAACAGGCAATGCCTAATTACATGGATCAACATAACAATAATTATAAACCTAACTTAAACAGCGTTCAATGTAAAGAAACATTAATAAACACACACACACACACACACACACACACACACACAAACACACACACACACACGCCGCGCGCCACACACACACACACGCACACACACACACACACACACACACACACACACACCAGTTATAAATCACAAAGGTTGAAGGAAAGTAAAAATATTTAGAGTTGAAGCTGCGAACTAGTAGTGCGACATGGGTGACCATTATATTTTATTAAATAAGGTTCTTACATACAGGCATGTCATAAATTGTAGCTGTTGCAAGACGACAACATAGCGTCCACTTTTTGCTACTCAAACTTATAATGATTTAACACAGCTTTCACGAACCCATTGTAAGCAACTGAAAAATCAAGGTCAGTGTTGGTACTAATTTCGTTAATTAGCCTCTGCATGACCAATAAAGGACAATAGTAAGTATAGGTGACTCGTGGAATATAAAAAACATCTGTATTTCTTGTTGAACAATGAGGAACTTTAAAGTTTAATAATGAAAGAAAAGTTGGTTCCTGAATAATATTATTTACGATTTTGTAGCACATTTGGATAAGAGCAATGTTTCTGCGGTTTAAAAGACTTGGGACTTCAAATTCTGTTTTTAAGGTCTCAGTTCTTGTAGTGTTGTAATCAGGGAAACTTTTGTACTTTTTAAAGTAAAGATAACGAAGAAATCGGTTTTGAACTTTTTGGATATGTTTAGTAACACCAACACCATGAGGGTGCCAGATCACGGACGCATATTCAAGCTTAGGACGCACAAGAGTCATATACAATACTTTAATGGTTTTTACATTGCTAAAACTATGTGTTTGTCTTATTACAAAACCTAATGTTTTATATGCTTCAGCAACGATAGTGTATATGTGCTGGTTAAAACTTAAATGGCTATTATATGTTACCCCAAGTCTTTGATATTGTCTACACGCTTAATGGTTGTGTTATTAAGTTTATAATCAAATCGTACACCGGTTTTACCTCTGCAGAAAGAAACAACTGAACATTTTGATGTATTTATAGGTAGTTTATTACTGACGCTCCATTCGTAAACCCTCTTTAAGTCACATTGTAGATTTAGACAATCGGTAAGTGTCGTAATTTTTGCAAAAAATTTTTGGTCATCTGCAAATAATAACGATTTAGAAAAATTCAACACGTTTGGAAGGTCATTTATGTATAATAGGAAAAACAGAGGCCCCAGGTTTGAACCTTGCGGTACCCCGGAATTTGCGGTGTATTTCCCATAAGTGTTGCCGTTAAATTTAATTAAAAAGGAGCGTGATGACAAATAAGAAGCAAAAAACGAAATCAATTTGTGAGATAAACCACACATTGCCAACTTTTCGAGCATCACATCATGGTCCACTTTATCAAACGCCTTGCTAAAATCGGTGTATACGACATCTACTTGTTCTTTGGTTTCAAGTGCTTCAAACACCTCGCTACAAAAGATGGTAAGATTTGTAACAGTAGATTTACTTGGTACAAATCCATGCTGAGCTTGGTTTATTATTGCCTTAATGTGATAGAATAATTTTGAATATAGAATTTGCTCAAAAAGTTTAGCAGGCGCCGATAATATTGCGATCGGCCTGTAATTTGATACGTAAGACTTTGATCCGCTTTTATGTAAAGGCACGACAGTGGCATGTTTCCATATTTCAGGAAAGGTAGACCTTTGGATTGATAAGTTAAAAATATGCGTTAGCGGCATTTGTAGCCAATCCGAGCAACCCTTTAAAATGTATGGTGGAAGTTTGTCTGGTCCTGCTGCCTTTTTGGCTTTCAATTTTTTGACGGCAATATTATAATCATCACCTGAAATAATAAACGTGTTCAAAGCTGCAGAGCAGTAATTGGAATTGTCGTTTGAAAATACGGTTTTGTAGGTAGGTTTGTTGCTGCTATATACCGAAGAAAAGTAATTTGCAAATTCATGACAAGCTTCAGTTGAACTGAGACTATTTCCATCTACGTCCTTAATAAAAGCGTGGTTAACACACCGGGCTCGTTTTTGCTTTATATAAGACCAAAAATTGTTAATGTTGCAATGGATAGATTTTTCAGTCAAATTTATATAATTACTATGTGAAATTTCGATTAGAGACTTTAATTGTTTACGAACTGCTTTGTACCTATTTGTAAGTGGTACAGATAATAACCTGATTTTTTCAAGTTTATTTTTTAACTGAAGCAAATATATTATTTCTTTTGTGAACCAAATAGGATATTTATGCTGTTTTGGGACAGACTTGGGTACATGTTTGTCGAAAATATTATATATAGTTTTGTAAAAATTCTCCGCTGCATTGTTAACATCTACGCATTGCATTACAGGGTCCCAATTAGCATTCCGAAACGCCAAGCTCAGGTTATAGAAATTACAGAGCTTGAAATTATAATATTTATACAGAATAGCATCAGTGGCAGTATTCTTATTAAAGTCAGCATGTATTGCTAACGCAGGATGATGAACATCTTCGGGAACGAGTGGTTCCTCGTCCTTTATAACACTGATAGCATGCGTATGGTCTTCCGATATCAAAACAAGATCCAGCGTTCCCCCGTGAACGTTTTTAACTGTGTTTGTAAGTACTAAGCTATGTAAATTTAGAAAACTGTACAAAACTTTATATTTTTTATCATAAAGTGACAGATTCGTATCAGGACCTGCTATGTTTGGTAAGTTAAAATCACCAAAGATCCCCACTACGTTATCCGAAGCTATTAAACACGATTCGACAAAATCGAAAAACTGAAAGAACGACTCAACGGGGGAACCTGGCTTAAAGTATACGTTTATAATATAAAATTTCTTTTTATTTGCTATAGCCGATACTGCTAATGCTTCAAAATGCCTGGAGTTTAGATATGACGAGCTAGTAACCTTTACTGATTTTCCTATACCAATTAATACTCCTCCACCCCTCTTTTATGTGACTTTAACAAATCCCTATCGCACCGATACACGCCGTAATATAAACAATCCAATATTTCCCCATCTGTAATATCTCCCGATAACCATGTCTCCGTCAAACAAATTATGTCATAGTTATGACTACAAGAATTTTATAAAGTGTAGAAAGTTTACTCCTAAGACCCTGCAATTTTGGTAATATACATATAACATTATACGTTTAACACTCCACTCACACACACACACACTCAAAAATTTAGCCAAATACACCTATAAAAATTAAACTTAAATTGGAATTTAAATATCTAATTCTCACACTGAGGTCCGGTATGATTTCAACTTAATAAATTTATAATTTAACAAATTTCATGACCAAAATTTAAAATGTCTTATGTTAATAATTACAAAGGAATAAGAAAGATAAGAAAAAACGAGGCGTAAAGCTGCTCAACAAATTACAATAACAAAGACATGCAAAAAAAAATAAAAAGAAAAATTATACGCAGCAGTTTCGACTTAGTTGGAATATTCACCTGACGAAAGGAGTTACTTGCTCTTTTGTTCTCTTTTATTTTGTATACATCGTCCAAAGTTCGAGCTGAAAATCGTCTGCCGCCTATAACAGTGTAGATGACGCCATCCCAAGTCCAAGTATTAGTATGACCAAAAGTTAACGTTGCTTCTTTTAACACTGCTAATCGTATTTTCGTTAAGTCATCTTTAATGACTAAGCCCGTACCCTTCAGCTTCTTCCTGGCGCTCATAACTTTTTGTTTTTCTCTGTAACTTGTAAACTTTACTAACACAGGTCTTGGTTTATTTACAACCTGTTCATTTGGTTTCCCAATGCGGTGTGATCTTTCGATGACATTAAGATCCGTTTGAGTTTTTAGTTTATCATTTAATATTTTTACAACTAATTCATCAACACTTTCTAATTCATTTTCCATTATACCGAATATTCGTATGCAATTTCTACGAGAATATTGTTCATGCTCGTCCATTTTTTCTTTTAAAAATTTATAGTCCGTTCTCAACGTGCTCATTTCGTTTTCCAGCGCATTTATTTTTACCTCGTAATTCGCGATTACTGCATTAACCGCTCTTTCAACACACGTGTTAACAGTTTTCTCAAGTGTTTCTAGATAGTTTTTATCTTTCAATATAGAACCAACAGCTTCGGTGATAATAGCCTGAATTTCTTTCTTATCTTCTCTGGACAGCATATTGATAGCACTAAATAAATGAAGCGACGATACAAGGTGTACAATATAAACACTAGATTATTACATAAACAAAGTTTGTTGAAACTTACTTTAGATTTACTAATACATACTAATAACCGGACCGACAGCAAGACACGTCTACTCGCCACGCTGTTTCATTTGTAGCATTTTAGAACCTCCTAATGAATGTAAGACTTTGCTCTAATTTAGTAGTTAATTTTAGAATTTATTTATGCTACAAACTAAGTGAACGATCCACATTCGCGCTAGTAGCATAATATTTTTAATCCTTTTAAGCATCTTTTTTTTGTAAAGAGACGCAAACTGCTGTTTTATATTATTTATTTAACCTAATGTTTTATTACAGGTATAGAGTCTGTACAAATTTAAGGTCAAACCTTCATGGCTTTGAAACACTTAATTTGATCGTCAAAGTTTCTACATCTTTATTTGACTATATTTGTTAGTAGTTGTCTTTTTTATAAGTGTAGTAGCATCCTGACTTATCCGTTAATAATTAATCGCCCCCCCCCCCCACAATAGTCTTATCCTGCAGTAGTAGAGTTTACAGTTAATTTGGAAGAGTCTCAAATGTCAGTTACCCTCTATGGATAAAAATTATATCTTATGTTTCACTTTTATGAGAAGTTGACGTAGTGTTGGGTGCTCTATTTTACCCTAGCAACCAACAAAACAACGCCTCTAGGGACAAAAAAATATTATACAGTGATATTAGCAGTATATACCAACTCAGTTATTTTATCTTTAGCAATACATGATCCCTATTTCATTTCAGATATAGAAACTTTAGCATCGGGTGGGTGTTGAAAATAGGCATAGCTTTGAGTTTCAGTTACCACATATATTCAATGGTCGCTTCATAAAAAATAATTCGAAAATATCCACAAAATATCTACTTTTAAATCGAGGGTAATCTTCTGTTGAAAGGGTATGGGGTTCAGATTCTAAATCTTTTTCTAACAATAAGTGATTCAGGTTTTTTCTTGCTGCATGGTCATTGATCCAATTACTTCTCGGCGTTTGCTGTTGCGTATAGTTTATCGATGCCGAAGGTATAGAAAACTTTCCTTCTATAACTTGAATACCTAGATATTATTGATTTGGTGATTCTATCGCGCTGTCATGACAATTGTTTCCCATTCGAGTCTTGTCTATAAGTCTTATTTCTACAGAAGCTTGCATTTTTAGGCCCGTCAGATACGCACCATATCTCCCTCATCTTCGTCACTAGAAGCTTCGTCAGTATCGACATTGACGTCATGTTGTTCAAAAAATATTCCATCCGCTTGATTCGCTAAAATATTAACCGCAAAACTGTATTGAGGCCTTTAGACAGTGAAATACTTTGCCTAAAAGAGAAAAATATATATAGTAGTGGAGGCACGCACCCAGTGATACCACGGTATCAACAACCCTTGCTAATACTGTACACCGTTATTAGACTTTTAAAACAGGTTTAACAACTCACAAACAGAGTGTACTTTATACTTTCTTCATTTTGGTAAACGCAATTAAAAAATAATTTGATGTATTTGCAAAAATTTATTTACTCTTAACAAATATCCATAATTTTTTAATGCACTAATGTTCACAAGGCTAAACACGCATTTGCACACGCTACAAGTATCCTCTTACAAAAATAATTTTAGTAACTTTGTGAACCAACTTAAGTTGTTAGCAACAGTTGCAAACCCACTTCTATAACTTTCACAAAACTGACATCCACAATACTAGCACATGATTTTTTGATACTGATGGTGATAGCTTCAGAAGTTTAATTATAAATAATTGAAGGAGTTATTTGTTTGTAAATACCTTTGGAAACAACTAATATCAAATATTTCTTCAACTCGATTTGTTTTAACCAAATTCTACCGGAATTTTTTGGACTTCGTTAAGAAGTTAGATGTTCTAATTAGCATGCCTCTTTCAGCATGAAGTTGTTTACTAAAAGAAACAAGTTTTTCCCAAAAGTAAAATCCACAGACTTGGTAGGATATAATTCCAAACTCGATTGACTAAATACATTGATCAATTCGATGCGTAAGTACTCAAAGGAAGTATACATACTTAAGTTCGCATGTTATCTCTTTCAATGGTCTTGACTAAGTGCTCCACAAAAAATACCTTGCTTTTCAAAGAAAAAAACCAAATCATCTTTGGCATAATTTGGAAAAATTAATTAAGACCGTAAATTGAAATTAATTTTGTAGTTTTTCCCTATGCAAAAATATCTTTCTGAAACGTTAACTTGAACCAACGAAGAAGCTCTTTTATTTTCTCGATCAGCGTATTTTAATGCGTAAGCATTCTTTGTTCCAAGATAACGATATCTTGTACATTATTAATCAAAGCAAATGAATAATAAAACTGCATTAATTTAGCATACAAAATAAAGCTGATATTCCTAACCTTAAAATCCTCCATAATGTGTTTGTTAACCTTGGGTATCAACATTGTAAGATTACAAAATAGTGCTCTTTCAGATCAAGAATAAACGTAGACTAAAAATTATATTTCTTAAAATAAAAATCCTAGCCCTATTGGTGGGATTTCTCAACACAGGAACTATTAAAATAGAATACAATTGTAAACATTTCCAAGAAATGTTACACACTTCAGTAATTACTGCCATCTAAACCAGTCGATAATTAGTGCCTGATGTTATAAACTTAGCAACAGTTAAGTTGTACCTCACTGAATAAAAACATTCTAACATGTTACATTAATAAAATTTTCAAAATTTTTTCTTATAAAGGATATATATTTTTAGCTTGATAACTTTTAAACCTTCAAAAACGTTTATAATGTGCTATATTTTGGGATGCCTATGTTTTTTGACTTTTAGTTCTGCCTTTAACATGGAGTGGATGGTCCATACTGTAGATGCCCTATGTCTTTTCACCATTTCAATATACACTATCAATGCCAAATGGTTTTTCACTATTCTTGTTCACACCTTTTTTAAAATTTCGTATATGGTTCTTCGTGCCTTCTTCTAGGTTTAGCTGGCATTATGCTATTTACCGCTAAATAATCCGTTTCTCCAATATCTTAAGGAATATCCGTATCTGAATATTCCATTAATAATTTTCAACTGACTTTGCAATGAACAATTAATTGTTTATATATATACAAATTCCGTAATAACGATCAAGTAAATTATTAAAGGTTGAAACGTGCGCAAAGTTAGCCGCGACACTGTAAACACTAACGTTCTTACAGGTGCCGAAAGTTAGTGCTTCGTTAGTGCTCTTTAGAGCTTTGTAAAAGAAAATCGTCGAATAAACGTTTCTCCGATAATTCCAATTCATATTTTTTTGGCAAAACTTCACACATAGTTCGGGTTTTCTTCAATTAAAAACCTTTTACAACCGAAAGTTAGTGCCCCGTTAGTGGCCTTTATTACTTCATATCTTAGCGACGGGCGACTACTAATAAAAAGATTGTGGCCACTTACATTTTTGCGGCTAACTTCACAACAGGCCGGGATTTGTTTCAAATTCAAAAATTTGTTTCAGCAAACGATAGTGCTTCGTTAGTGCTCCTTAGTGCTTCACATTTCAGCGGCGCGGGACATCTAATAAAAAAGTTATGGCCACTTGTATTTTTAATTCTAGCTAAGGTTTGTTTTTATTTTAAAAACTTTTGCAACCGAAAGTTAGTGCTTCGTTAGTGCTTTTTATTACTTCATATTTCAGTGGCGTACAACTTCTAATAAAAAAAGTTATGGCCACATTTTTTGTGGCTAACTACACAACTGGCCGGAGTTTATTTCAAATTCAAAAATTTGTTTCAACCGAAAGTTAGTGCTTAGTTAGTGCTCCTTAGTGCTTGATATTTCAGCGGCGTGCGACAACTAATAAAGAAGTTATCGCCAGTTACATATTTAATTCTAGCCGCGATTTATTTCAATTTCAAATACTTTTACAGCAGAGGTTAGTGCATTGTTAGTGCTCTTTAGTGCTTCATATTTCAGTGGCTTACGAATACTAATAAAAAAGTTATGGCGAAATATATTTTCAATTCTAGCCGCGGTTTCTTTCAATATAAAAAGCTTTTACAGCCGAAAGTTAGTGGTTTATTAGTGCTCTTTAGTGCTTTACATGTCAGCAACATACGACTACCAATGAAAAAGTTGTGGTCACTTACATTTTTGCGGCTAACTTTACAACTGGCTCTAGTTTGCTTCAAATTCAAATATTAGTTTCAGTGAAAAGTTAACACTTAGTTAGTGCTCCTTATTGCTTTATATTTCAGGTGCGTGCGATTCCTAATAAACATGTTATGGAGTCTTATATTATTAATTCTAACTGCGATTTGTTTCAATTTCAAAAAACTTTTGCAACTGAAAGTTAGTGCTTCGTTAGTGCTATTTAATGCTTCATATTTCAGTGGCGCACAACTTCTAATAAAATAGTTGTAATTACTTATATTTTTAAGTCTAGCTGCGGTTTGCTTCAATTTCAGAAAAACCTTTGCAGCCGGAAGTTAGTGCTAAAGAGCACTAACGAAGCAGTAACTTTGGTTGCAAAAAGTTTTTTGGAATTGAAACAAACTGCAGTTAGGATTAAAAATATAGGTGTCCATAACCTTTTTATCAGAAGTGCTACACCACTAAAATATAAAGCTCTAAAGAGCACTTACAAAGCACTAACTTTCAACTGCAATTTTTTTCTTCCAAAATTGAAAGAAATCGCGGCTAGAATTAAAAATATGTGGCCAAACCTTTTTTATTAGTAGCCATACGCAACTTAAACATGAAGTAATAAAGAGCACTAACGAAGCACTAACTGTTGGTAGCAAAAGTTTTTTCGAGATTGAAACAAAACTTTGCTAGAATTAAAAATGTGAGTATCCATAACTTTTTTATTAGAAGTCGTACCCCACTGAAATATGAAGCACTAAAAAACACTAACAAAGCACAAAGTTTCGACTCCAAAAGTTTTTGAAATTGAAACAAACTACGTCTAAAATTAAACACATAAGTGAACATAACTCTTTTATTAGAAGTCGTACACCACTGAAATATGAAACACTAAAGAGCACTATTGAAGCACTAACTTTTGGCTGCAAATTTGTTTTGAAATTTAAACAAACCGCGAGTAGAATTAAAAATATAAGTGGTCATAACCTTTTTATCAGAATTCGCACGCTGCTGATATATGAAGCACTAAGCAGCACTAGGGAAACACTAACTTTCGGTTGAAACGAAAATTTAAATTTGAACAAACTTCGGTCAGTTGTGAAGTTAGCCGCAAAAATGTAAGTGGCCACATTTTTTTTATTAGTAGTCGTACTTCGCTGACATAAAGTACTAAAGAACACTAACAAAGCACTAACATTCGGTTGTAAAAGTTTTTAAAATTGAAACAAAACGCGGGTAGAAATTAAAATATGTGTCCATATCTTTTTATTAGAAGTCACACGCTGCTGAAATATGAAGCACTAGTTGTGGATACATTCGACTAACATCACAACTGACCGGGTTTGTTTCAAATTCAATTGGTTTCAGCCGAGTTAATGCTTCGTTATTGCTTCTTAAAACTTAAGACTTCTTAAGAAGCAATAACGAAGCATTAACTTTCGGCTGAAACGAATTTTTGAATTTGAAACAAACCCCGGTCAGTTGTGATGTTAGCCGCAAAGTTGTAAGTAGCCACAGCTTTTTATTAGTAGTCGTATGTCGCTGAGATATGAAGCACTAAAGAGCACTAACTTTCAGCTGAAATGTATTTTGAATTTGAAACAAACCGCGACCAGTTGCGAAGTTAGCCGCAATAAAGTAAGTGGCCACAACCCTTTTATTATTCGTCCTACGCCTCTGAGATGTGAAGCACTAACGCAACACTAACTTTCGGTACCTATAAGAGCATTAGTGCTTACAAAGTCGTGGCCAACTTCGCGCACTTAAGGTTGAAGCTATATTTGTACGACGTAATACGTACTTCGTTTTGACCTTTTTTTTTATAGCAGAATTAGATCAAACTTTGTACGCAACACGTTATAAAATACATTTTATTTGACTCGTGTAAATTTGCAAAACTTGCTCGCTTCGTGCGCTCCTTCTGTCAAATATTACTTTCGTCAAAGATTTGTCTTTACATGTCTTTGTGTAGCTAATAACTGCATATAGCAGAACACCTTAGTGCTAGCCAAACATTAACTAAGTAGTCTATTATAGGCAAACGGGAAATACAAGTAAAAGCAGTAAATTTCTACGAATTGTATAGCAAGTGCTTTAATTACACCACAGGCTAAGTTGTAGTAGAATTTCAGATACATGTTCTCCAACGGTTATTTAATTAGTTTAAATACAGCTTATGATTGCAGCTTAAGGCTGTTGTGGTAGTTCTCAAACAAGTCGTAGTGCACTTAAAGGAAGAGATCGTAACTCATGAACAGACAGCTCTAATTCTCCTACAAGCGTTCGGAAGCTTTACTGAGAATTCGTATGTAATTTGTAACAGAATGCTATCAAGTTCAGACACAGCTTTAATCACGTTTAAGTTGCAATGTATAAAGTATTTTGTAATGAGTTTGCCTCTTTTTAGATTATCTGTGCAATCTTTTACAAGGAGCACAATTGTTCCTTTCCGCTACAATGATTTATGGAAAAATGTCTTGCAGATTTAAGATTGATACTCATATAATGCGTATGTTGAAGCACGTGCGTCCATGATTTGTATATAGAGCGCCCATATCACGAAAAGGCGGAAGAAACATGTGTCACTTGGTTATTTATCCTTTTCTTCTTACAGATTATGTTCATTATATATCACTGCGCCCGCAGCACCCAAAAAAATTTGTTATTGCACGATTGATTTCCAATGGGAAAAAATCTTTCATTATTTTTCCTTATGTCCAAAACTACATATAAAAATTCTTCATTGCGGACTGATGTGTACCGCATATAATCCAGTATACATTCCATACTCATTATATTTAAACTGCATGCCAGGTTCATTAGGAGGTACAAATGAATTTAGTGTCTTTAGCCTTGAGGGAGTATTATCTTTTATTGGCAAGACTAAGGTGGCACCAATTCCATGTCTAATATGTAACATACAATAAACCTCCAACTCAACGTTGAAACTTTTAAGGGATGGTCGTTGCCATGAGTTAAGCATACGATCTTCGCACGACTCACGTGTTGAGCAAATCCCTCTAGTGACGTAAGTATTAAACGGAATTAATTTTTAATCAGGAAGACCAAGTTAATAAATTAAAATTGCACCCTTTGAGTTAAATAAATATATACCTAGCAAATAATACAATCAGTTACACATATTAGAAATATATTATCTAATCACATGAATTACAATAAATTCGTATTGGAAAATACAAAGTATACAACAAAATATAACCTAGATAACAAAAATGGTGTGCGTTTATAAGTATTATAGTAACATGAGAAACTCAAGTACTAATTTCTAACATACAATTTAATTTACTTTGTTTTCATAGCATCAAGTTCATCAAAACTTGTATAGGCTTCCAATTTATGGCAAATATTATATTATACTTCTAATAATAATGACTATATCAAATGTTATTGCGTTAAATTGGATCTTAGATAGGTTTTGTAACGCGTTCGCTTTGCGTGAAATTAGATAAAAGGATGTAAATATTAAATCTGGAGGGACAGAACAAATATTGGTGTACTTTGTTAAGTAGATTTCACAAATAATTAATTTTAACTAAGTATGATACGTTAATTCCTTTGTTTTTAGAAAATATAATTTTATTAAGGCAGTTAGTATAATTAAAGCAATAGAAATAAACCATCTTAAAACAAATTGGTACATTTCAACACAATATCAAGATAACGCACTAGTCATTAAGTGAAATAAACATTGCAACAATAAAAACCGTTGAAATAAAGAATATCATTAAACATACAATGTATTGTTCATTAATAAATACGTCGTTATATTGTAATACAGAAATGTTAATTATGTGAGTTTAAAAATATGATTAAAATGAGATGAAAGACGTGGGAAACGCAGAAACCGCTAATATACAGAAAGTCTCTTTGAAATATGACTAGATGTTCGAGAATAATTGCAACAATAATAAAGAGTTAGAAACTTTATGCAATTAACTTAACAATACTCTTTCTTTTCAGCATAGATAAAATATATCACACTGTAAAGACAAAAATTTGTAAAAAAGAGAAAATTGATATGCATGAGCTAAGTACCACCAGTTAGAAGTATTTTCAAAAAAAGGTCAGAATGTAGCCACACAATTATGTAATAATGCGCGAGGGACAAGTTGCTTGGGTTGTAATGAAGAGAAGTTAAAAGTTAAAACGAATCACAGCTTTAAGATATAACGTCGACTTCTCCAAAGTAGAAAATTAAGCGGTACCCAAGTTTTTATGTAACTTCGCGTGCAAGTGGCTAGGACTGTTGACCAGAGCACGAGGACTTGAGACTTGTGCGTGCCGTAATTAACGGACCACCTGCGGGTATTGTTCAAATAAGTTGGTTTTGGTTATGGTACGGGAGTTGCATTAGCTGCAAAGAAAAATAGAACTGCTAATAGGTTCTGAACATCCTCGGGTTAAAGGATATATTCAACAGTGTGTAACCTATTAGCTTTTATGTTTACAATTTATAATTATGTTTATATGGATTTTTATTGTAATTGGTTTATATTCATAGAGTAGGAAATTAATCGAACGTGAAAGTGGTTACTTCGTTGGACGATGAAATAGTGCGGATCTAGGATTGGTTAAATCTAATCATGATATTACCGTGCAAGAAAGTTTAGAGGGTTAGAAAATATTAAGAAATAAGTGGCTATGGATTATAGTAATTATAATTATTACAATAATTTATTGGTGGAATTTAGTGTTAGTTACAGGATGAAAATTTAGTATTATAAATGGACAATAGAATAGTAAATGGTAATGGTGGCATTTAACTGTTTTCTATGTACTGTTATTAAGGGCATTTTTAGAAATGAGATTTAGGACGTCATGTATATCAATGTTGGAAACTGGAATAATGGTGTGATAGTATCATTGATTGATTATTTTTTTTTCTTTAGGATCTATTTAGCAATACATGACCAGTCTGATGCTAGGAAGTTAATTTAAAAAAAACTTGTATTCATACTGCAATGGTTCAATTTTAATGGAAGCTAATTTTAGGTCGAACTTTATATGAACTTATATAGGAACTTGGCAAACACAAAATTGTAAAAAGATATCTGGTTGCCCCAGTGTTGAAATCTTATTTGGGTTAGGCTTTTTATTTTACAATTTCCTTTAGGTTGACCAAAGTTAAGGGAGTGTTTGTAGAGGATTTTAGAAAAGGGTAACTCATAATGCGATGAAATTAGGAAACCAAAGGAAATGATGTATTAGGCATAATCGTCTTCGGTGTATAAAAAATATCGAAGGTATTGCTGAGACAGGAAGATTTAACGCCCCTCATCCATGACAATAAAAAATCTTTTCAGAGTAAATGAATATTGCAATGTAGTTTGTTTGTATGTCAGCCACTTCAAGTGTTTACTATTTTTACCTTTTTTATTATTTCTTCCATAGGAATTTACTCCCACACCACTTTAGTTACCAGGAGTATCTTTAACATTTTTAATGTTTCCTGTCCGTTTCCGGTAAATTATAAATTTATAACGTAACGCTTATTTTAGCCATAACAGTTGTAATTATTTTTAATCAGAGAATGAACGTTCTCTACTTACTACAGACACAGACAATGTTAATATTATACGTAACGCCATGATCAATTAGTGAAGTGAAATTTAGATTATTCTTATATACAAACTCTAATAAAGTTAAACGGTTCTTGAAATTTTTGAAATTATTCATAATGAATAAATCTGCATTTGAATAGCAATTATTATTTGGATTATCTGTATCTTTTAAATATTATACCAACTCACTGCAGTTGTCTTTTAATTCTTGTAAATTACTATTTTTAAATGTTTAAATACTGTAAGGAACTAAGCACTGTATTTAAAATTATGTAAATAAGAATCTATTTTAAATAACATAGGAAATTGTTTGTGTCCCATGTGTATGTTCATAATTTGCTGTCTTTGTTTTCTTGCTCAAATAGTGCTTTCAAATTTTAGTTTAATTTCTAGAGTACACGCCAATTTCTGACATGTTTTTAGTAATTTATCAAGCTCTTTTTTTGCAGTTTTTAAATATATACCGATAAATTCTGTATTCCCGATAATGTAAGTGAAATAGTATGTCAACTGATTGAAGCATTTACTAATTACACATTTTACTTAATCATCACGTCACAGTACTAACGAACATACAAATTTGCAATCTTTCAGTTTTTGCATTATGCAATTGTTTAAAATTTAGTAATTCTATCGTTGTTGATATATTCCAAGTTATATAAAAAGTCGTAAATTTTCAAATTCTCAAACGTCCATTCGCGATTCTTATCTTGAGCTACTGAAAAGTTTTAAGATAAATATTTTACACACTTTTTTAATGCAACGTTCTTGATAGGCCTTAGCAATTTGAATATCCCGTAGTAGTTATTAATTTTACCGATTGCCGACTGAGTAAGTGCTAAATAGTTTAACAAAAAAATAATAGACTATTTTTCATTGTAGAGTTAACCAACCATCATCTGCAACGAATTAAAAATTTGGAAATTTCCTTTGTAATTTCTAAATTTCCTTTCTTTATTACCTTCAGAGTGTTTAATATTTACATCTTCCACTAGCGTCATTTCTATAAAGTTTTTGAGTACAATCACTAAAACGCAATCGTCCTGTGGCAGAATCACATAACACGTGATACAATGCCTTCTATTTTGTTCGCAACCATCATCAGATGTTATTAAATTACTAGATTATATATTTTTTTGATTATCATTTGTAACAATTTCATAGTGAACTTTGACTACAGTTGACGCCAATGCATCTGCTGCTACTGAATTTTCCCCCGAATTTGATGTCGATTTGTAAACCATATCCTTAAGACAACGACGAGAGAAAATATCAGGAACAACGTTCTATAAAAGACATTTTTTAATACTGTTTTCTTACTCTTCGCGCTGTAAATCTTTAGTCGGCTTTTGCTTTCTGTTTTCATGTCAAGAAAGATCATATTTAGTCTTTTTCTTGTTAGTAAAATAGCGATATCAAAAATTATTATTGTTTCACTGAAGCATGTTCATTTTTCAGAACCCCTATAACTGAATGCCTTTGATTCAGAATCATTTTTAGTTTCATAAATATTCGTTTTGATAAAATATTTAATGCTATATAATTATAAAGTACCCGGTATATTTTTGTTATTGTGGGAGTGGGAGGCGTCTTAAAGCAAGTAGGCTTGGCTTAGTTAATTGTTTAATAACAGAAGCAAAATAATTATAAGTTCTAAAAAATATATATAAATTAAAGTAAAATTGGCTGATTTTTGGTTCTTGGAGTAGTTCGGAAGTCTTCAGTTATCTTCAGAACTCTTTGAAAGCTTGATGCTTGCTTGTGAACACCACAATAAACTCAAACCCTTGTATAATGAATGTCTATAGGGCTCGAAGGCCATGATAACGGCTTCCGTAGTTTTCGGGACTCTTCGGAATGTTTCGCGTTGTCCCAAAGAGTTGTGTTTTGAAATTTAAAAATTATTGATTTACAATATTTACAACTATGGAGGGTTCAGAAGTCTTCAATTGTCTTCGGAACCCCTCTGAAGGCTTCAGAATTGAATAGTAAAGTTCAATAATAACGTGAATAGCAAATATTTGAAATTAAAAACTATTAATGTGCAATATTTACAAGTATGGAGGGTTGAGAAGTTTTCGGTTGTCTTCGGAACTCCTCGGAAGGCTTCGGACTTGAGTCGTGAAATTCAATAATAACTTAAACGGTAGTAAATAGTGATTAATTGCAGGTTTGGAAGGTCCAGATGTCTTCGGTGATCTTCGGTATACTTCGGTAGACGTCGTGGACGTGGTGCCCAGGCCCAGTAGAGCACGGCTCCGTCGAACTGTACTGGGGTGATGTCCCGGAGGTAAACCTGGCAGATGCAGTCGTTGTCATTACAATAATCTACCTCACGGAATATGTTTGGAGAATATTGAATGACTGCCTTCGGCGACGGCTGTAGCGGAAATAGAAGCCTCGGATGCGATCGCATGGAACGGATCGCACGTCGAATAACGTTCTGTTCTTGTTTGCGGGCCGCTTGATGTGAAGAACGAGGCTTACTACCCATACGTAGTTTTGATGAATTGTTACTAACGAATTATTATGACGGCCTCCAGGTACGACGGCGGACAGTGAAACGTTCGAACAGGACACAGGCTATGATGAGCACTGCGTTAAGATTTAGCAGCCTATGGCAAGCGCTGCAGGCTATGGAGGGCACTGCAGAGGAGAGGACTCCCAGGGTATGGTGAGCACTAGGATGTCTTCTGCAGAATTTGAAATTATATTTATACAGTTCTGTTTGCTATCCTTCCTGTGTTGAAAAATGTTTATCAGGTCCTTAACCAATGAACTGCGTTTTCGATTTTTGATTTTGAAACAAGATTATCCAAATTTTATTTAAACAAAACTTAGTTGGAATTTCTTGAGATTCTTTGGGTTGTACTATTTCCAGCACGTGTACTCTGATATATCTCAAATTTACATTCGCAGTTCGTTCAGTGCTCTGCGAGTGATGACAGAGTTAACATTTCGTTATCGTAAAACTTTTAATTTACAATTAGTTTTCGGTATAAGGTCACGCCTGATGTTCTTTGTTTTGCTATGCGACACCCATCTACAACGTTCTAAAACTAGTCAGTCGCTTGTTATCTGTCGTAGTGTAAGAATGTCTTTTCCGACTTCAACTTCTGGCGATTGGAGAAACGCATTGAGTTTGTGACCTCCAAAATAACAGTTGTGTAGAAAGAACTTGGGCGATAATAATCAATGGTTCGTATATTTTTTATTTAAATATCCTGTCTAATTTCCCCGTTTTCTTGCAGAGCAATTATATTAAATTCTATAATGTAATAACAAAAGTTACATTTAAATTGTCCGTATTCGCATTGTTAGCGATACAGATAATAATGTAGTAAATTTTTAAAACTGGAACACATTTAAAAATGTTTCAACTGTAACTGATCGTTTATCTTATCAAGATTACTGTTATGGCACTTATGTGAAAGCGTAACCTGGTGGTGTTTCGGCTGGAAGATTCCTACCCCATATTCTGCGAACTAGTCGTCAATGTCACTGGTTAGCATCGGTGTGAAAACTTGTTCCACCCCTTTCGTTAAAATTTCGGGATTGATGCTAAGGCCCTAATGGGATATGGCAGTTATATGGTGCGTCTGTGCTTCAAGGTTTGATGATGAGTGTTGATAATTAAATTATTTTCCTGATGTCCAAGTCCAGTGATGTTAATTTTGGAGGTTAATTGTGTATAAAAATTTCATCTTCAAAAAAGAGAAATTGTTTAATTAGAGTTTCAAACTTACTAGAAATTGACGTGTGAATAAATTCTTTATAGGAATTAGATAAACATTTAACTTGGTTATCTATTGATTATGTACATTTTAAGTACCATACTAACATAAAATCAGCTACTGGTGTAAATCGAAGATATCAGATCTGCTCTCTACAATATTGAGAAATAATGTAAATAAAATTTATAAAATACCCAAAAATTAATTTGGAGCGATCATGAAATCTAAACTTAGTAAATATCAACTTAATATTGCTACGATAATATTTCAGTTATAATAAATGTAAATATTTTTTAATAACACCTATTATTGGTGTCTTAAATGACAGGAGGTATTCGTGATTGAGGAATTATCAGTCATAAAATTTTATCTAAAAGGTATTGAATCTAGCAAGACAATGTATAAAATTTAGGTCCATCACAGCTGCCGACAGTGGTATATTTTTTATATTTTTGATGTGTTATCCAGGGACGCAAATGGCGACACCCTCTGATCTCAATATTTAAACTGTTTTTACAGGTACAACGTTAGGTGTATGACAACATAGCTTTTATGCTCAGATGCGCTTATACACTGTGGTTTTGACTTCTGCCCATTAGTTCTTTCTTGTTAGAAATAATAATTAACAAAGTAGTGGCGCCTTGGCATTATCCCTTAATACATACCCCCTGATAGTCCTTTGAAATAACCGCAGAAATTAGAGTTCCAAGCTAGTCCGGAAGATTCCTAAGGTCGTTTTTTTAAACGGATTATTTTACAGCTTTTTCGTGGCCTTTGTGAATGTAGAGGTGAGTTGTATTTTTTTTGGTAACCCCCCGGGTTCAGTGTTTCGACTTGTAATTTTTAGCCCATCTCAGTTCTAAATTATTACAATTACAGTCAAACAGTTTATGGTAACGTTACACGCTACATCAACTATATTTTAAAAAGATTAATACAATTAAAATCACAAAGTGATTTACATATTGACAAAATTAAGCAAAAAATATTTTAATAAATAAAACAATAGAAGACTATTGGTGAATTTTATAATAATAAAATACCATTTTTTGATAATATTTATGTTTTTTTTAAACAATAGTGATATATAGTTATTCATACCATAATTTCATTAAAACGCAGAACGTTTATAATTTTTGCTTAAAAAATTAGTTCTATAAGAAACAGTATGTTTCTACTCCCAAGTAATATAAAATATAAAAAATTTAACTTACCAACTAGCACATTTATGTTATACTAGAAAAATGTATAACAGCAACACGCCCAGACATCAAGCTTACCAGCAGTACAAATAAACATGCTTGGTTTGGCATTAATTAAAAGTAATTTACAGAAAAATACGTATTGCAGAGTCGTTTATCTTTGACCAGATTAATACATAGGAACGTAAATGAGGCATTTGCACACAAAAGATAATTGATAAGCCCTCTGCTGCGCGACATTTTTGGATGGATTTGATTAGCAGGTACAAGGGTTTGCATTTAAGAGCTTTATTAGCGTAATAATAAGAAACTGCTAGAATGTTGCTTGCATATTGTGTGTTCTCGAAATATCTAGAACAATTGGATAAAGTATAAAAATGCCGTCATGATCATTAATTGGTTCAGTTCTAGTTAAAGCTTTAGTGAAAATATTACGTTTTTATTCGAGCTATAAAATCATGATATACATTAGTGGTGTATGCTGTAAATACAAATTGCCTTACGTTAGACAAATTATTGCAGTGTTCAATATAAATTAATTATAATGCATTCATATAAGTTAATTATAGTGCCTGGTTAACAAGTAATTAAAAGGATACCATCGTAGTTTTAAGGAGTTAATAATTGTACTGTTAACGATTAGCCAGAAATAAATTGTTGTTGTTGCTTTAAGAAAACTTCACTTTAGCTACGAGTTGTTGAATAGGCTTGTGTAATTAGCTGATAATAGAGGACTGTTGTTTTCAAATAGTATTTGGGATACAACAAATTGTTTGCGCCTCAAGTGATAACGTGTGTAAAAGCAATGCTTGCTTCACTTGTCTAGAGCCGATCCGGAAAAACGCATTTTTTAGTATTACAAAACACATTACAAAGATTTGCAGTAACCTGAAACGACCAAAGAGCTATGAGGGAGTGGCACCAGAGCATAAGCAAAGAAAACTTTTGTCCCATGGATTTCAATCCTTACGCACACCATACAGCTTTACTTATTTTAAATTTAAAAGCGACACGTAAAATGAGTCAACACGCTACAATTACTTCTAATTGTTTGTATATCAAATCTTCCTTCTCTGAGTGTTGCGCTTAAATTAAAACTATTAACAAGAAGGAATGGCAAACTGGAGCATGAATTGGGCTGCTGCAGTCAAGCTGTAGCAGATCTATTTCTGTATTGAATGATCGCATATCATTTGTACACGTTCTGAAAGCAAGCACTTCAATGAATTTAAATTCTTTAAAAACATGCCGAGTTAAATTTCGCTATAACTGTATATTGAAGAATATATACTTACGGTACACAGTGTTTCTTAAATATTTACTATTTCGACGACTGTGATCATCAAAGAGCCGAAATTCATTTACTTTTTTTACCAACATTAAACGTTGTAAGTTAATCCTCGCGATGCTTGTGTGGTACAACAGATTAAGTTGAATTTTTGTTCCAGGATTCTAATTATAGTACTATTGAGACAACTTCAAACGTAACAGGTAATTTTAAAATGCTTAAAAGATATTAATTAGCTATTTTAGCTAATGGCATTTAGATCTCGACTTTGATTCTAACAATATGCTTTTCATTCAATATATTCCGCAACTACTGCTGAGCAAGGAATTGTTTCAATTTGCCCAAATATTTGCTAAGTTACATAGGTTACTCTATACCGTAAAAGTTTTATTGGAATGGCATCAAATTTTTGCTATGTGAGCGGCAGTCACAAATGCCACATGTCTCGTTCGGTCAACGTATAATTTTGCCTTAGAATAAAAGATCTGCTGGTAGATTCCTTGTAAATTCCCGATACACGTATTGTCTTCAAAGCAAAGTAAAATCTGAGAAAATAAGATTAAAGCTTGAATTTCGTACGAAAAAAAATATCCAGAATGTATCAGACTTTAGTTGTTGTAGTTAAGATAGGGCGAGTATAAATAAAACTGATGGTGCTATGGTTGGAAGGGTAGGAAAGCATCTAAAGGTTAATCAAATCTGCATGTTCACAAGTGAACTTCCTGTTTTTAAACAGGAAACTAATAGGACAAGTGGAAGGAATTATAGGAACAGAGAAACAGAAGCGCGTGAGCTTATATTATGAAAACGAGTGCCTAGGCGAGGTACATCAAAGAATAAGATAACAGAGAAATAAGGTATACAAAAAAAATATAAGTCCATCAGACTTACTGTTTTTTTGAAAAAAGAAATTCTTTAAGAAGTGCCATAGAATTGTAGGACGATATACATGGTCATCCAGAGTAAAGGCATTGACATGTTATATAAATATACATTACAGAGTTTGACCAAGTAATTGTTTTAAAAACGTAAGGTGTTTTCAAGAACTGGTATAAAAGTACCATTTAGCGATAGATAAAACTAGATGAAGCTGAAGATTATTAAAGATCATGCTTTAGAAGTAGATCAAATGTTGTAAAACTAAAAGCCGATATCAAGTACAAATAAAAATCAGCATATATAAAAATTACATGAAAATAAATAAGCGGAAAACCTTAGCAGGGATGTGCACAAATGAGAAACTACACAAATAAGCGAAGCCAAAAAAGAGAGATGTATGAACAGATAGCTGCAAGATAGATGTAAATGGAATTCAGGAGGTTAAAATATTAACAAAAGCTTTCGGTAAATGTAGCAAAACAAACAAATAAAGGTTGGAGAAACATGAATAAAAAGAATGGGTTACGAAATTAACGAAATCTAAAAACTTGGTGGCTTTGTTTACAGAAACAGAGGAAGTGAGCAACTGCTAGAAATAAAAACACATGTGGTATATTCATACTAGGTAGAAGGGTTTGTTATAGATGTACAAGAAGTGTGTAAACGTTAGACAATCTGTCCGGTGCAGAAATACAATGCATATATTATTAAATATAAAAGTAGGCAAAGGGGCAGTAGCTGCAATAATAATAAAGCAGTTTTAAATAAAACGAAAGTAGTAAAACCCCAAGTGGAGACAAGGTACAGATAGAATGTGCATTAGGCTTTGAGATAGAAAACAAAAATTTAGTTTGAGGGCACTGAAGCATAAGCTGCTTCGAAAACTATCTCAAACAGGTTACTTACCACTAGAAAAACTACCATATTTGGTAGATGCCTTTTAATGTACACCTCGCAGAATCTATAAACGAATAGAGAGGGATTACAGTAAGAGAAATAGAGGTCATTGTACCTAATCTGCAGATGCTATAACCCTGTCAGCCCTGAGAAGCAACAAAAAGAGCATGTTCAAACAGTTAATAGGTGTCTGCCAAGGATGCGAAATGAAGAACAACCTACGGGAAAACAAACTAAAAGTTTATTGGCCAAAAAGAAGTAGGTGCTTAAAAAAATCGACGCCGAAGAATTACCGCAAAGATTCAGGCATAAATGCCTTGTTTACATAGCAAGCGAAGGCATGAAATATGATAATAAATGGAGGCACGTAGAGTATATACTGAAATATCTTTTAGCAATAGAAAACGGAGGCATTATTTGGATCACTATACTTACTAGTAAAAAGAATGTAAATATATCGTAAAAACTGTAGCCCTGTACAAATGCTATACTGTGGTCTTAGGAAAGTCGGAAGAAAGACTATTTATAACTAATATATGTAAAATCCAAACTTGGCAGCGATGACGGCTACGTGGTCTTATCAAATGTACAATATTCGATACTGCAAAAACAGCAATTGTCTAACCAAATATGCAATGAAAGGCCTGATCGAGAGAAAAATACTTTAGTACCAGGGTTGAAAATCGCGCAATCGTATGTATGCATTGTGAGATTCTTTGCAGAAATTTTGCAAAGTAGCGCTACTAAATAAGCGATAACGAATCCAACCCCTAAAATTACCGTAGAACTTGTAACGTAACATTTTTCCTCTAGCAATTTCAAGTTACAGATTCGTAAATCTCTTGGATTCACTCTCCAGATACCTATTTTTATATAAAATTTATCTCACTAGTTAACCTAATAGCACCCAATAAATCCTTTGTCTGGGTGTTAGTAAAGTTGCTTATATGCGGTTAGTCTTCTCTTTCAATATACGTTTTATTTAAATAAAGTGTCATGCTCATTTTCTAATTCAATTATTTCGTATCTTTTAGTCCTATTTTAAAGTTTGCTTGTGTTACTCATTATGGAAAACATTTTGCTTTAATTAATTCATTGGCTGTTAAATCTCACCCATAAACGACTGGAGTGTATATCAACTTCTGTAATAAGAGTCAATATTGACAGTTGCTCTCTCTCTCGCTCTCTCTCTCTTTCTTTATTAAAAATCCTTTCCCTTGCTAGTGTTGGTAGATCATTTCTAGATTAACATCCGGAAGAGAATATCTTACCTGTCCTGAACAGTATGTAATATATTATATATCTTTGGTGTTTTTCAAAAATATTCCTATACGAAAAATGGTGAATAGTATCGATACCTGAAGGCCCATTGTAAATAAGCGTATGTGTACAAATGTATATTAATTTTCAGAAAATGTTCAATAAAGACATTAATAATAATAATAATATATTAAGATATAATTTTAGTTTTTGCAAGAACGTGGAAATATCTTTCCTAACACAATCTTGCTTTAGGGTTTTCCTCTTATGTAGAGTTTACCTAGTCTTCTCTGATATGCTGTTCGTTAGAAGGACTACACATTTGGAAAAAATGAAAAAAAAAAAATTTCTTTTGTGGAATGGAATCTGTACATAACCTATCCCGTGTGCCCGAACGTAACTCGTATGGGATTTGTATTTTCTTGCATTGGTGATCTTGGCTAGCTGTACTTCATTGGTTCAAGAACCATAGGTAACTTTGTAGACCATGTGCATGTGAATAAAGATCGGTAACAAATTTTTACGATGTAGTTATCTTTACTGTAAAAGGGATGAGTTTGATTGACCGATTTTATACATAGTGAAAAGAAGGTTTAATGCTTTAAATTAGTTGTATTAAAAGTTACATCATTAAAGTAATGCAAGTGTGTTATTACACATATCTGTAAATAACTAAAAGAAGTAAGTTAACTGACGGTTTGTAAAGCCAAAGATTTCATGAAACGGTTGGTTAATTAGTTGATATAAAAAGTACTTGAATACCTAACATTTTACAAGTGTTTGCCGGTTCAGGATTATCATAAAATTAATATCAGTGTTAGCCTTATACAGTATATGTTTCAACTAACATTATCTGTCTAACATGTGTTTTGCCGTGAAATCCAGATTTATCTTTAAGAACGAAGGAACATGTGACCTTAAGCTTACAAGTATTTGATTTAAAAATAGTATGATCAAACAAAAAGCTTTGTGATTTGCTACTTCATTTGACGTATGTCTAAAGTCTTGTTAAGTTAATTTTTTTATGTCCTGTAAGCAAATTCTTACATTTTAAAGTTTTCGTAAATAATACTGATGCATTTCTATTCCACAAATCTGTGTTTCAATAATTTCTTTGCAATAAATTCTTTATAAGCTTGGAGCTTTTCAATGTTTCTTTATCTTCCCCTTGAGATTCTAAGTCTTCTGCAGTCTCCGCAACCAAAAACGGTTAAACCTAGCTTTGCAAAGGTGATTTATTTATACCCCGTCGTGCACCGATCATTTTCAATATACCTGAAAAATAGTAGAGTGAATTGACGTGCTGTAGAAATAATATGTAAGCTCTAAATCAGAGACACGAGCAACAGAATTTGAAAGGAATAGCTAGCGGTACTTCTTAATCAACCGGAAATTATCAATGTCAAACGATATATATTCAAGGATTTGAAGCACTATCATTTGTTATATTTATGTTTAAATACTAGCAGAATTAGGTCAAGATATAATAAACTTATAAATATGCATACACAAGATAACAGCGATACACATGTACATAATTGTTATTATATTTTAACTACCGAGGTCATACAGGCATTAAATGCGAGCACCATGCTACTTGAAAAAATTTTATCATTAAATGAAGCCAGAACCCTAAAGAATAGGTTAGAAACCCTTGTGTGGTTTACGAAGATCACAGCACTTCAGTGTTAATTCAAAATACAAACAAATAAGTATAATGAGAATACTGGCTGGTACCGCGTACGCAATTTTGTGCGATCTTTAAACTGAAATTACGTCATCTTACGATCAAGAAAATCGAATCCACTTCTTGTTACTACAAAGAAGTGCCGTCTTCATTATTAGGTTGAAAGATACAGAAAATAAATCGTAGTCTTGGTGGATCTATAGGCGGCCTATCCTCTATAGTACTAGTTTTATGATGCGGTATAATTCTACTAAGCTCAATAAGAACAGCCAAAACAACAAAACGTTGGAAGATTGATTAAAAGCTCAATTTGAGGACCTTCTAAACGCAAATTCTTAGTTTTTCACAATATGTTTCTGGGTTTGGGTGCATACTAAAAGGTTTTGATTGGTTACCACACAAAAACAACATTCTAGCTTTTTAATCTGTTTCGATATGAAATGTCAAACCAATCTTTAGCAGTTTCAGCCGAGCTGACAAAATGTCTATCTACGTTGGAACAAGAATTGTATATTCCCACACTGCTTTTTACTTATGCAATGCATTCTATTACCATATTTAATTAGGAGGTCTGAAATTCAAGATAATTTGATTTCAGTCTAATGTAAATTTTGTTTCTTTTCAAAACTTGAATTCAGCAGAAAGTAGCAGTTCCGTAAGTAAATGAACGTAGAAGACAAATTTAGCATAATTCGCAAACTATACAGCTTGCAGTTATTTTAGCGATGGTGCATTTCCAAAACAAAAACAATTCAGGCAAGCGTTGAAGCGCATGGAAACGATTTTGTAAAACTGCATACTAGTAATTTGTTTTAGATTGCCAATAGACGACAGAGTTTAATATTATTTTATTCGCGCGGTGGAAAACGGATTTCGTAGAATGGCACAGTTTTAACACAACTTAGTGTCACTTCTCGTCTTATTACTTTCAAAGGATTTTGTAGTGCTTTTCAAACAAAGCATTTCATAAGCTATCCGTAAGTCTTTAATAATACCAACCTTCCACATATTATGCATATCAAAATAAATAATTATTGTACATTCTACTAAGATTAAAATTAAGTAAGTCATCTTTCCAATCTACTTTTTTCTAGAATTTGCAAATTTTTTTGACTTACTGTTATTTTCGGACTGCAGAATAAAAACATGTAGTAAGTTAGATGTGTGCGTGTTGCAGTGACATAATTTCACGTTACTTTCTATTAAAATGCAGCCAAACTTCTTCATGCCGTGTGCATTAAAGAAGCACTCGGTAATAAGATTTAACTTTAGAAGAATTGTAATTAAATTCCCTAGATATCGATTAAATAATTATTCTGTATGACCGTATTTTCCAGTAGGACCTGCAACCCCAAAGGCTTTTAGTGTCCTATAAAAACCGAACATATAGAAATTGTCATAACCATTCAAAAATTGATTATTTCTATAATTTTTGATAAATCCAAACAGCTACAATTGTCTATTTAAAAAATAATTTCATTTCGTTTGATGTTTGTTTATTATAGTAATTATTTCAAATATAAGCTTCTTTGTATATAACACTTGTACAGTTTTGACATTTTAATAAATGTTTTTTTCAATGGGAAATTATTTTATTTAAATGCGAGTCAATCACACTGCCGCTGCTGCGCTATATTCTGAAATGTTTGACCTGTTACTTTAATACTTAATATATTTCGCCGGTGATATACGGGTGTCCACATGAAACCTTCCTGATATCAATATGCAACTTTACAAAAACTATAATATATAGAAACCTTTGGTTTGTGATAGCATGTAGAGCAACTCATAAAGTGTTGGATAGATTTTTTTCTAAATGATCCGTTTTTGTGTGTTCGGAGCTGAATATTTACCAAAAAATGACAACATTGCGAGCGAGAACTCATTCGAGGTGTGGTATGCGGAAAAGAAGTCACCCATTGTTGTCCAACTAAATTTTCGAAGTGAATTTCATCGGAAACCACTTGATATTAAGACGATTAAGGCTTGGTATAAGCGCCTATCCACAGGAAGTGTAAACGGACAGTCCGGTTTTAGCAGGTAACGCACACTGATGAAAGTATGGAAGAAAGCGGAAAGGTTTCCAAAGAAATCCATCAATGTCAACTCGCCGAGCATCGTGACAGCTAAGAATCCCTCGCTCAACAGTTCAAAAGTTCTGCATAAACGACTTAGCTAAAACGCTTACAAAGTACAAACCTTGCAGCCGAAGGACTTCCAGCTTCTTCACAGTTTGCTACAGATATTGTAACGTGGTGGCTTACGCTAATAATGAATTACATAGGAAAGACACAATATTTAATCTTGAATGGAGTAATTTGTTATTGAAACATCTTGTAGAATTTTAATTTCTTATTAACTAGTGTTTAAAAACCAAGACTTGACATTAAATCCGAATTTTTATTCAAACTAAACTGTAAACCACAAATATTTGTATATTTAAAAACGGGGATGTGAATTATTTTAAAACTACAAGAACGTAAATAAATCGATTATATTTTAAATAAAAGATCATATAGTAAAAGTGGATTATAAATAGTTTCAGAATTATTAAGAAATTTATTTAAATGCACCTCAAATATGAATTTTTAAAGTTTCAGTAGAATAAATTTCATACAAAATTTTAATAGACATTGTTGTAATTATCACCAAAGGGAAATCACGCATTTTATTTTAATTAGACATTAAATATACAGAATACAGAAGATAAGATTACATAAATGAAGTTATCGTTTCATTATAATAAACTGGAAGCATGGGATCGATGAAAAGCAATATAGATCATAGTAACAGACGTTACCCGTAATAAAATATGATTGATATTGGAGATAAAGAGTTTGGTTAGAAACAACGAAATTATTACGAGAATAATTAAATAGAAATTTGTTACCTAAACACATCGAAGATGTAAAATGACGCAGTAGAGCCGGAAGGGGGTTTTAATGCTAGATTTTCTCAGCGGGGTAATTTAAGGGGAATGTTGGGCTGATAATGAGCTTTATAGTTTTATAGTTTTATAGCTCTTAGAAAGAATCGCGAATAACGAACGGCAATCGACATGTATATAAAATATCTCCGCAAGGGGCAAGGTATATTCAACACGTAAGTGCAAATATAATATCGGACGACTGTTTTGAAACAAAGGGATGGGAATTGCTTCATCAAATTGGAATTTTGCGAGGTACGTTTTGGTGTAAGAGAGCTGTGGTGTTTGGACCTTTGCTAATTGATTAAGAGAAATCCGGATGCTGGCTGGAAATTTAGGAATTAAAAATTGAGTACCCTTATGTAAAGTTTTAAAGTGAATATTATGAAATATGAAATGTTAATTGTGTATTTTGGCAACAACATAGAAAATAAGTGAACATACTTAGTTTTCAGGACTAATTAGTAACTTGAGATGCTAGAGGCATTAGTAATGTATATGGTGTTAAAGATATTAAGTGTAAAATATTTTGGAAACACAATGTTATAATGCAAGGTTGGTACTGGACTGTTTTCTTGTTCGAGAAACGACATTAACATTAATTTGGAATCCAATAATGTAATAATTTAATACTCAATTTCGAAAATGTGAAATTTCAAAAAGTCCTGTAATTGGATTAGAGTAGTGCATTTAGTTACGAATCACCGCCACATTTCCACCAGCATCCACATTTCCACACACATCTGGACCAAATTTACATGTAAATTATAAGGAGGAAATGTGGAGATGAAATTTAGATGAATCTCCACAAGGAGATGAATCTCCTCCTTGTGGACCGCCTTGTGGAATTTTTTACCCCAACCATTTTGATTACGTCGCATCCGCATTTTTTCCACCTGCGAGATAAATCTTTCTCCACATTTCCACCCACGAGATCAACCTATCTTGTTTGGTATCAATTAATATTAGAATTTTCTCAGCTACCCGAATCTCTAGGAATTTTTCAGATTGCATCATCCCCAAGGGAGCTACCCCAATTTTAAGATTTCTTACCTGTAGCGACTTTTGAGCGTTCTTATAAATTTTTTTAGTCATGCGATACACTTGTTAGCTTAGAATTTTACGCAGAATTTGAATCTGCAAACAGATTTAAAATGGACCACGCCCTGCAAAGTTATACCCCTTTAAAGTCCGGAACTTCTAAATTTGCTCTTTGCTCTATAAGCAAAACCTAACAAATAGTTTTCTTCGTCTGACCAATGCATCTTTTGAGATAAACCTATCTTGTTTGGTATCAATTAATATTAGAATTTTCTCAGCTACCCGAATCTTTAGGAATTTTTAGATATCATCACCCTCCAGAGAGCTACCCCATTTTAAGATTTTTACCTGTAGCGATTTCTAACCGTCTTATAAATTTTTTAGTCGTGCAATACATCTTTTAGTCTAGAATTTTACGCAGAATTCGAATCTGTAAACAGATTTGAAATAGGACCACGCCCTGCAAAATTACACATATACCCTCTGCGAGATAAATCTTTCTCCACATTTCCACCCACGAGATAAACCTACCTTGTTTGGTATCAATTAATATTAGAATTTTCTCAGCTACCCAATTTCTAAGAATTTTTAGATTAGCACCATCCCCAAGAGCTACCCCATTTTAAGATTTCTTACCTGTAGCGACTTTTGACAATCCTTAAACATTTTTTTAGTCATGCAATACATCTTGTTAGTCTAGAATTTTATGCAGAAAAAACAGGAGCACCGCTTACCATTTTACACACACCCTCTAAATTATAACTTTCCTACAGCTCATACCTAAAGAAAATCTAAAACAATTCTTAAAACTTTTATTACAAACAATTTTACTAATACAGTTTAAATTTGTAAACCACATTTCTAAATACATATTCACAATTTTTTATTCTTAACCTAGAACTTCTCATATCGGCTCATACTTATTAATATTTATTTCTAAATAGAGCACTTTTTCCAAAGACCAACCGGACCACATGTTTCAAATTCCTCTGATTTTGTTCTTATGGTTTCGCTTAAGACCTCGTACATATTTTCCAGATTACTAGAAGACGTTATAACCACATTTTTGTGTTAAAGTTTCACATCGGACTTCTCTTCCTCCATTTTGGTATAAACACCGTAGAGTTCGCAATAGACTTTAATTGCTGTATGTTGTATTCTTTTTTTATTTATTAATCGAATAAATCGCTCTTTCTGCTTCCAAAGAAACTCGGGCACTCCATCGTCGACATTGGCGTTCTTTATGCGCTAGCTAGCCATACGGTTGTTAAACGCAGTGCTAACCATTTCTACGCCATCGTCGCTAGTAGCGATAACTGATGCATTTTTATGTCTGTTGCTCCTTAAGTGTGCGGCATACGTAGTTTTTTCCATTTCAAAATCGCATACTTTACACATAATTCGTGATCGTTTCGTACAAGACCCTTTAACAGTTGGCAGAGCTGAACGTTTACGGCTTAATGACATACCGTGCTGTTTTTCCTTGTGTTGTCCATTCTCGTAAAAGCGATACCGCAAGACCCACAGTTAAAGAACTTTGCTGCTGACGGATGTATAAGTTTAACGCTGGACGATGTTACACCACGACATTTGTTCTGGTGCCGTTTGAGAGCATTTTTCCAGGTATAGGAAGCACCGCAAGAGTTGCACTTAAAAACGTTTGCAGATACCATTTTAGTACAAAACAAAATCCGCACTATAAGACTTGACTTGTAAGCGAACTAACTTATAACTAAAAAGTTTACTCTTGCGCACCGGCTTTATGTACCCTATAGAATGCAAACCGAAGGTTTCGAAGACACCGAACGATGTTGAGGATTCAGCGGGAACTAAATGACGTCATAATCCTCGCTACTCGTCCAATACATTTAGCGCCAATGCATACACCTGCTTCGCTTCGTCGATGGTGCGAATGCCGTTAGTAGAAACACCGGAAAACGTCTTCCATGTTATACGGATCGCGTGCTATTAAAAATCCAAAGGGTGATAGCACACGCACACAAATTGTGTGCAAGTCGTGCTGTAGAAGATGCAGTGCTACTATAACCAAAACTTAATAAAACACTTTAAACCTTTGCTAAGGGAATACCAAACTTGTCTACAGAATACTTACTAATAAACCAATTTAATTTTAAATAACTTCTACGTCATACTTTAGGAAATGGTAGGCTTGAATATTTTCTAAATGAATCACCAAGCGAAAGTATATGCTTAGCGGTATTTAAATTAACCATTAATTTCCAATTTTACGACCGTCGTTAATTATAGATTAAAATTTAATTTGTGCACGTTCGAGCTTCTCGTAAACTAACATATTTTATAGCAACAATGCGCTGTATAATACATGCATACCCTTCGCCGCGCTACTGCTATTCTTGTAATTGCTAGAAAAAGTCACTCTCCTTTTACTGTTAGGATCGATACAAAGCACCAATTTTTTATACTTTCTATAGCACATCGCGTGCTTTTCGTATGATAATTAAATTTTGCTTCTGTAGGCTTTTACACTTTCGCATAGCGGTCGATCGCACGTAATGATTTCTAGAACCGGTAAGTACTTGATATCGTCCAAATAGAGAATTAGATGCTCGATGTCTGTCAACTTCCAATTCCCTCGTAAAGGTAGAAAAACTCGGTCAATCATCCATCTAACTTAAACTTCAACCCGCTCCTGTTCTGATAATTTACAAACATTTTTCAAACGACAATGGGCCGAGAATTTTTAAACCTCCGAGGGATCTTTAAGTCGTGATCAATTACACATCCGAACTAGGCGTAAACTAACATATTTTGCAGCAACTGTATAATACATTGCATACCCCCTTCTCTGCGCTACTGCTATTCTTGTAGTTGCTTGGAAAAATCAGTCGCCCTTTTTACTGCTAGGGCTGCTAAAAAACACCATTCCATACTTTCTTTATAAGCGTAGCACATCGCGCACTTTTTTGTCGGATAATTAAATTTTTGTTTATGTAGGCCTTTACACTTTCGCTTATTTAAACATCTAATACAATCGATTAAACACTTTCGATTATTCTAACGCGGAGCCGCCATACACCCCGCCGCATCGTTCTTTTTGATTCCAACGATCCTATGGGCTTCTGCACACTAACACCTGACGTATCTTTCCTACTAGTTGTTAAACAAAAACTACCGGTAGCGCCATTGCAGACGTAAACAGATGTTTGCGGATGTGTACAAGAATATGTAACCATATACATTAATCAGTCTAAGTTATTTTATTTAGTCCAAGAAAATTATTATTTTTCTAATCCACAATTAATAATCGCCTTTATAGCTTCCACATTTCTACCATTACCCAATGACTTTAATTTCTTATTGGAGAGAATCTTTATTCTCCCACGCATTGCTGCGTAGCTGCATGCCCACCCCTTTTGAGAATATATGCTCGTTATAGGTTGTAGCACCCGAGGATTTACTTAACTACAATTCGTGAAACCCCTTTAATCTTTTTAATCGTATCTTTCTCGCCTACAATACAGTAGAACTTAACATTACTACCAACAAATTCTAATACTGGACCCCCATTAAATACGTCTTTAATTTTCCCTACAACTTTTTTTGTTGACAAGTGTTAAATGGTTTTAATATACGCAAGGTTGTCACTCTTTTAAGATAAATATATTTTGCTAGGTATCAACTAATATTAAATTTTTCTAGGGACCCCAAATCTGTAAATAGATTTTAAATAGTACCACCCCATACAAAGTTATGCGTTTTAAAGACCCAAATCACTAATTTTTGCTCATCTTTATTTAACACCATTTTTAAAACCTTTTTCGCTACCCAAGACATATGCCTTAGCCAACCATCTCCCGAGAAATCTAAAACCGCCGTGTCCCGCGAACACCACGTGGAGGTAACACGTATACTCTGTCATCCGGGATAGAAGCAGGAAAGATTTGGAAGGTGGGCGAAGAACTTAAAAATTATGGAATTTAAAAACTAATATATACAAATATAAACAACTATCTTATATCTTTACACCCCCATGCGTAGATTGTTGTACTATTAGGAATGATGTACCTTTGTCATCTTCGCTCGATAAACTAATTTTATTAATTATCTGCGTGTACAAATCGTGTTTTTACTCCGGGTACATACGCAGGCAAGTACTCCACACCAAATAAAGAATTGGATGCTTGGTGACTGTTAACATCAGCTTCCCTCGTGTACGCCCAGACACATCCCAGCCCATGAGCACCCCTGCGCATGCACACCCCTGCCCATGCGCAACCCTGCGCGTACGCACCCCTACCCATGCGCACCCCTCTCTGTGCGAGTGCTATTTCGGGGTAACGTTACAGCCTTTTTATAAATAAAGAACAATGTTATATACTATTATAAAATGTTTATTCTGACATTATACATAACAAATTTAAAAATATTTAATGCCAAACATGGAGTCATTTAAACTTAATTTTAATACAAAGTTATACACAGAAGACAGTCCTTTCTTTATGTTTGTTTGCAGTGGTTTTAATTTTATCTAATTTTATTCACAGCTTAAAATTTAAATCGACACCCAAGTCTTCTATCTCCTTTTATAACCAATAGTTTGATACATGGAGACCGTCTAGGTTTTCGAATTGTAAAATGTACCGAAGTCTGCCTCTATATTTAAAGTATTTGATTCCATCGACAACCAGATCCATTCCTTCGTGTAATTCTTGCAGCTTGTGACAATCTTTTAATCGCAGCTTTCCACTATATCCTGCATACGTATCTTGTTAGCTTGATCGACTTCTTCTTGTCGGTATTGGAGAAATCCTTTTCTCCCATACACTGTTGTGTAGTTGCATATCCACCACTTTTGGGAATATATGGTTGTTATGGGTTGTAAGACCCTCGGTTTTAAATGATCCGAAAGGTCCTTTACTAGGCAAATATACAATGTTTAGCGGAACCCCTTTGCGTGTGGTGTACGCCAAGATTACGAAACCCGCATTCCTTAGTTCGTCTTTGTTATTGCCATTTTGATAAATACGTTTTAGAATAACCTTTTAAAAGTATACGGATTTAGTACTATCCTTTTCTGCAAGAACGCCTACATAACTAAAAGAGTCTTTCTTACTAACCGCAAATGCATACAGCTTGTACAACCCAGATGTATCTAAGTCAGTCCATCGGCACATAAAATAATCTTTTAATTCTTCCTCATTTTCTCTAATAAGATGTTCTTTGTCTAACACATCTTTGTATTGATCGCGTATTGTCGCAGTGTTTTCCATGTAGTCCAATTTTCGCCTTTTTGCATCCATTTCCTCTAATTCCAGTTGTCTTTTCCTTCCACTTACAGCGTATGGTATACATAATGGGGCAATTTCCTTTAGCGTAAACGGATAGAGTTTACTACCAATATTTACGCGTTGTCGTACAACCTCTGGACGAATGTTAGGCGTATCTATCAATCCCAATTCCGAAATTACTATTTCTTTTGGAATTGTAGAATATGGTGTTGCAAATTGTGTAAAATATGTACTACCTGCTTAATGTAGCACTTGTGTAAGATTTTTATTTTATCTTGGCTATCTTCCTCTACTATCTCCAAATAATTTATAGGTAAATAGTTAAAACTAAAAGCCGAAAGCACATACTTTATCAATTTTCCCTATCCTCTAGTTTTTCGGACAACTTAATTTGCAAGCCCGTCAATTTCTTTGTATTGCCATTCCCCCAATACACGTACTGTAGCAGGTTATTATAGACTAAACAACAGCTATTTTGTAGCTTGTCCGATAGCTTACTCCACATTTTGGCAAGTGATACCGAGTACATTGGCGCCTTTAGGAAGTATAACACTATCTTCCAATAAGGTTAAACAGTCTTTTAAGGGTTTATACACTCGTTCCGCACTGACATAGCTTCCAATTGCACAGTTGTATATTCTCGCTTCCAATCGCGTAATACCATGTTCTTTAACCAAAGTAGACGTAAATGTTTCCCTTAAACGTACATCTGGACAACGTAAAAAATCTAGTATATGATTGCCAAGTTGTTTATTAACACCAGGACTTGTTATCTGACACACAAATTTGTTGTATATCTTAATTCTTGCATTGGTTGTTAGCCATGTTAAACAATCAATCCCTGCAGTTTTATCGTTGTCAACTATAATATTACACTTTTCTTCGTATTCCCCTTATAGCAAAAGTTATGGTTTGTAGTTAAATAATTACACACCTCCATCTTGCTAAATATGCCCGCAAAATCTTGGGTTACATCCATGTCAAAAGATAGAAATAATCTTTTGACTTCGTCTAATATATCTGGTAGTTCCTCCAATAAAGTTTCCACTAACATCTGCTAGTTCCACTTTGTATCGAACACATATAGGATTTTGGAATTTTTATTAATGCATTCGAGTTCTTCTTTTCCGATAATTTCTTTTACTCTCTGGCCCATCTTGTTAGTGCTTTCCAGAAAACGGAAGCTTAGCTTTAACACCATGCCTAGCGGAAAAAAATCGGTTGAACTTTCTTCGTAGATAGCTGTTAAATGCACCACAAATTTCTTTTTTTAGGATAAACATCCTTTTGTTTGCAGATGCTTGTTCGGTGTCAGAAAGGTCGCAAATTTTAACCAACATTATATTGTCACAAAATGGTTCTGCAATTGGTGTGTGTAGTCCACCAGTCAGCATCTTTTCGCCTTCGACATAACAAATATTACCAATATCTGTCACCAGATTATTGTTGCACATATTTTCTGCCAACAGCCATAATCGAAATCGCTCATTTGTCGGTTTCACTTTATTCCCAAGAAGTTGAGAAACGTTAATCACCTTGGAGACGCTCATGTTTACCATTCTAGCTACTATCGAATACTAAATTGAATACGAAAAAATTGTTCTCTTACGTATTCTACAGAGTGAGGACGTATATTGCCGAAGATAGTCGAATATGTTGTTATCCAACCTAAGCCGACAGGGATGCGCATCGACATATATCCGGATATATGTAGGATGTTAAGTTAGGGTGAAATTACCCCATAGGGTGAAATTGCCCCATGACCACATGACCATATGACCACATTACCACATGACCATATGATCATATGACCATATAACCTAATTGCTTTTTAATGAGTTTTCTCATTAAAAACCCATTAGCACTAATTGCATTTTAATGAGTTTTTTCATTAAAAAACAAGTGTGGACCTAGGTTAGATAAAAGGAAAAATTAATAGGTTAGGTCAGCGCCGCGGCGCTGACCTAACCTATTAATCTGTCGGCTGTCCCTGTCGGCTTAGGTTGGATAACAACATATTCGACTATCTTCGGCAATATACGTCCTCACTCTGTAGAATACGTAAGAGAACAATTTTTTCGTATTCAATTTAGTATTCGATAGTAGCTAGAATGGTAAACATGAGCGTCTCCAAGGTGATTAACGTTTCTCAACTTCTTGGGAATAAAGTGAAACCGACAAATGAGCGATTTGGATTATGGCTGTTGGCAGAAAATATGTGCAACAATAATCTGGTGATAGATATTGGTAATATTTGTTATGTCGAAGGCGAAAAGATGCTGACTGGTGGACTACACACACCAATTACAGAACCATTTTGTGACAATATAATGTTGGTTAAAATTTGCGACCTTTCTGACACCGAACAAGCATCTGCAAACAAAAGGATGTTTATCCTAAAAAGAAATTTGTGGTGCATTTAACAGCTATCTACGAAGAAAGTTCAACCGATTTGTTTCCGCTAGGCATGGTGTTAAAGCTAAGCTTCCGTTTTCTCTGGAAAGCAGTAACAAGATAGGCCAGAGAGTAAAAGAAATTATCGGAAAAGAAGACATCGAATGCATTAATAAAAATTCCAAAATCCTATATGTGTTCCATACAAAGTGGAACTAGCAGATGTTAAGTTGGAAACTTTATTGGAGGAACTACCAGATATATTAGACGAAGTCGAAAAGATTATTTCTATCTTTTGACATGGATGTAACCCAAGATTTTGCGGCATATTTAGCAAGATGGAGATGTGTAATTATTTAACTACAAACCATAACTTTTGCTATAAGGGGAATACGAAGAAAAGTGTAATATTATAGTTGACAACGATAAAACTGCAGGGATTGATTGTTTAACATGGCTAACAACCAATGCAAGAATTAAGATATACAACAAATTTGTGTGTCAGATAACAAGTCCTGGTGTTAATAAACAACTTGGCAATCATATACTAGATTTTTACGTTGTCCAGATGTACGTTTAAGGGAAACATTTGCGTCTACTTTGGTTAAAGAACATGGTATTACGCGATTGGAAGCGAGAATATACAACTGTGCAATTGGAAGCTATGTCAGTGCGGAACGAGTGTATAAACCCTTAAAAGACTGTTTAACCTTATTGGAAGATAGTAGTTATACTTCCTAAAGGCGCCAATGTACTCGGTACACTTGCCAAAATGTGGAGTAAGCTATCGGACAAGCTACAAAATAGCTGTTGTTTAGTCTATAATAACCTGCTACAGTACGTGTATTGGGGAATGGCAATACAAAGAAATTGACGGGCTTGCAAATTAAGTTGTCCGAAAACTAGAGGAAAGGGAAAATTGATAAAGTATGTGCTTCGGCTTTTAGTTTTAACTATTTACCTATAAATTATTTGGAGATAGTAGAGGAAGATAGCCAAGATAAAATAAAAATCTTACACAAGTGCTACATTAAGCAGGTAGTACATATTTTACACAATCTGCAACACCATATTCTACAATTCCAAAAGAAATAGTAATTTCGGAATTGGGATTGATAGATACGCCTAACATTCGTCCAGAGGTTGTACGACAACGCGTAAATATTGGTAGTAAACTCTATCCGTTTACGCTAAAGGAAATTGCCCCATTATGTATACCATACGCTGTAAGTGGAAGGAAAAGACAACTGGAATTAGAGGAAATGGATGCAAAAAGGCGAAAATTGGACTACATGGAAAACACTGCGACAATACGCGATCAATACAAAGATGTGTTAGACAAAGAACATCTTATTAGAGAAAATGAGGAAGAATTAAAAGATTATTTTATGTGCCGATGGACTGACTTAGATACATCTGGGTTGTACAAGCTGTATGCATTTGCGGTTAGTAAGAAAGACTCTTTAGTTATGTAGGCGTTCTTGCAGAAAAGGATGGTACTAAATCCGTATACTTTTAAAAGGTTATTCTAAAACGTATTTATCAAAATGGCAGATAACAAAGACGAACTAAGGAATGCGGGTTTCGTAACCTTGGCGTACACCACACGCAAAGGGGTTCCGCTAAACATTGTATATTTGCCTAGTAAAGAACCTTTCGGATCATTTAAAACCGAGGGTCTTACAACCATAACAACCATATATTCCCAAAAGTGGTGGATATGCAACTACCAACAGTGTGTGGAGAAAAGGATTTCTCCAATACTGACAAGAAGAAGTCGATCAAGCTAACAAGATACGTATGCAGGATATAGTGGGAAAGCTGCGATTAAAAGATTGTCACAAGCTGCAAGAATTACACGAAGGAATGGATCTGGTTGTCGATGGAATCAAATACTTTAAATATAGAGGCAGACTTCGGTACATTTTACAATTCGAAAACCTAGACGGTCTCCATGTATCAAACTATTGGTTATAAAAGGAGATAGAAGACTTGGGTGTCGATTTAAATTTTAAGCTGTGAATAAAATTAGATAAAATTAAAACCACTGCAAACAAACATAAAGAAAGGACTGTCTTCTGTGTATAACTTTGTATTAAAATTAAGTTTAAATGACTCCATGTTTGGATTAAATATTTTTAAATTTGTTATGTATAATGTCAGAATAAACATTTTATAATAGTATATAACATTGTTCTTTATTTATAAAAGGCTGTAACGTTACCCGAAATAGCACTCGCACAGAGAGGGGTGCGCATGGGCAGGTGCGTACGCGCAGGGTGCGCATGGGCAGGGGTGTGCATGCGCAGGGGTGCTCATGGGCTGGGATGTGTCTGGGCGTACACGAGGGAAGCGGATGTTAACAGTCACCAAGCATCCAATTCTTTATTTGGTGTGGAGTACTTGCCTGCGTATGTACCCGGAGTAAAACACGATTTGTACACGCAGATAATTAATAAAATTAGTTTATCGAGCGAAGATGACAAAGGTACATCATTCCTAATAGTACAACAATCTACGCATGGGGTGTAAAGATATAAGATAGTTGTTTATATTTGTATATATTAGTTTTAAATTCCATAATTTTAAGTTCTTCGCCCACCTTCCAAATCTTTCCTGCTTCTATCCTGGTGACAGAGTATACGTGTTACCTCCACGTGGTGTTCGCGGGACACGGCGGTTTTAGATTTCGGGAGATGGTTGGCTAAGGCATATGTCTTGGGTAGCGAAAAAGGTTTTAAAATGGTGTTAAATAAAGATGAGCAAAAATTAGTGATTTGGGTCTTTAAAACGCATAACTTTGTATGGGTGGTCCTATTTAAAATCTATTTACAGATTTAGGGGTCCCTAGAAAATTTAATATTAGTTGATACCTAGCAAAATATATTTATCTTAAAAGAGTGACTACCCTGCGTATAATAAATACAATATAACACTTGTCAACAAAAAAAGTTGTAGGGAAAATTAAAGACGTATTTAATGGGGGTCCAGTATTAGAATTTGTTGGTAGTAATGTTAAGTTCTACTGTATTGTAGGCGAGAAAGATACGATTAAAAAGATTAAAGGGGTTTCACGAATTGTAGTTAAGTAAATCCTCGGGTGCTACAACCTATAACGAGCATATATTCTCAAAAGGGGTGGGCATGCAGCTACGCAGCAATGCGTGGGAGAATAAAGATTCTCTCCAATAAGAAATTAAAGTCATTGGGTAATGGTAGAAATGTGGAAGCTGTAAAGGCGATTATTAATTGTGGATTAGAAAAATAATAATTTTCTTGGACTAAATAAAATAGCTTAGACTGATTAATGTATATGGTTACATATTCTTGTACACATCCGCAAACATCTGTTTACGTCTGCAATGGCGCTACCGGTAGTTTTTGTTTAACAACTAGTAGGAAAGATACGTCAGGTGTTAGTGTGAAGCCCATAGGATCGTTGGAATCAAAAGAACGATGCGGCGGGTGTATGGTGGTCTCCGTTAGAATAATCGAAAGTGTTTAATCGATTGTATTAGATGTTTAAATAAGCGAAAGTGTAAAGGCCTACATAAACAAAATTTAATTATCCGACAAAAAGTGCGCGATGTGCTACGCTTATAAAGAAAGTATGGAATGGTGTTTTTTAGCAGCCCTAGCAGTAAAAAGGGTGACTGATTTTTCCAAGCAACTACAAGAATAGCAGTAGCGCAGAGAAGGGGGTATGCAATGTATTATACAGTTGCTGCAAAATATGTTAGTTTACGCCTAGTTCGGATGTGTAATTGATCACGACTTAAAGATCCCTCGGAGGTTTAAAATTCTCGGCCCATTGTCGTTTGAAAATGTTTGTAAATTATCAGAACAGGAGCGGGTTGAAGTTTGTAGATGGATGATTGACCGAGTTTTTCTACCTTTACGAGGGAATTGGAAGTTGACAGACATCGAGCATCTAATTCTCTATTTGGACGATATCAAGTACTTACCGGTTCTAGAAATCATTACGTGCGATCGACCGCTATGCGAAAGTGTAAAAGCCTACAGAAGCAAAATTTAATTATCATACGAAAAGCACGCGATGTGCTATAGAAAGTATAAAAAATTGGTGCTTTGTATCGATCCTAACAGTAAAAAGGAGAGTGACTTTTTCTAGCAATTACAAGAATAGCAGTAGCGCGGCGAAGGGTATGCATATATTATACAGCGCATTGTTGCTATAAAATATGTTAGTTTACGAGAAGCTCGAACGTGCACAAATTAAATTTTAATCTATAATTAACGACGGTCGTAAAATTGGAAATTAATGGTTAATTTAAATACCGCTACATATACTTTCGCTTGGTGATTCATTTAGAAAATATTCAAGCCTACCATTTCCTAAAGTATGACGTAGAAGTTATTTAAAATTAAATTGGTTTATTAGTAAGTATTCTGTAGACAAGTTTGGTATTCCCTTAGCAAAGGTTTAAAGTGTTTTTATTAAGTTTTTGGTTATAGTAGCACTGCATCTTCTACAGCACGACTTGCACACAATTTGTGTGCGTGTGCTATCACCCTTTTGGATTTTTAATACGCACGCGATCCGTATAACATGGAAGACGTTTTCCGGTGTTTCTACTAACGGCATTCGCACCATCGACGAAGCGAAGCAGGTGTATGCATTGGCGCTAAATGTATTGGACGAGTAGCGAGGATTATGACGTCATTTAGTTCCCCGCTGAATCCTCAACATCGTTCGGCCGTCTTCGGAAACCTTCGGTTTGCATTCTATAGGGTACATAAAGCCGGTGCGCAAGAGTAAACTCTTTAGTTATAAGTTAGTTCGCTTACAAGTCAAGTCTTATAGTGCGGATTTTGTTTTGTACTAAAATGGTATCTGCAAACGTTTTTAAGTGCAACTCTTGCGGTGCTTCCTATACCTGGAAAAATGCTCTCAAACGGCACCAGAACAAATGTCGTGGTGTAACATCGTCCAGCGTTAAACTTATACATCCGTCAGCAGCAAAGTTCTTTAACTGTGGGTCTTGCGGTATCGCTTTTACGAGAATGGACAACACAAGGAAAAACAGCACCACGGTATGTCATTAAGCCGTAAACGTTCAGCTCTGCCAGCTGTTAAAGGGTCTTGTACGAAACGATCACGAATTATGTGTAAAGTATGCGATTTTGAAATGGAAAAAACTACGTATGCCGCACACTTAAGGAGCAACAGACATAAAAATGCATCAGTTATCGCTACTAGCGACGATGGCGTAGAAATGGTTAGCACTGCGTTTAACAACCGTATGGCTAGCTATCGCATAAAGAACGCCAATGTCGACGATGGAGTGCCCGAGTTTCTTTGGAAGCAGAAAGAGCGATTTATTCGATTAATAAATAAAAAAAGAATACAACATACAGCAATTAAAGTCTATTGCGAACTCTACGGTGTTTATACCAAAATGGAGGAAGAGAAGTCCGATGTGAAATCCTTTAACACAAAAAATGTGGTTATAACGTCTTCTAGTAATCTGGAAAATATGTACGAGGTCTTAAGCGAAACCATAAGAACAAAATCAGAGGAATTTGAAACATGTGGGTCCGGTTGGTCTTTGGAAAAGTGCTCTATTTAGAAATAAATATTAATAAGTATGAGCCGATATGAGAAGTTCTAGGTTAAGAATAAAAAATTGTGAATATGTATTTAGAAATGTGGTTTACAAATTTAAACTGTATTAGTAAAAATTGTTTGTAATAAAAGTTTTAAGAATTGTTTTAGATTTTCTTTAGGTATGAGCTGTAGGAAAGTTATAATTTAGAGGGTGTGTAAATGGTAAGCGGTGCTCTTGTTTTAAATCTATTTGCAGATTCGGATTCTGCATAAAATTCTAGACTAACAAGATGTATTGCATGACTAAAAAAATGTTTAAGGATTGTCAAAAGTCGCTACAGGTAAGAAATCTTAAAATTAGGGTAGCTCCCTTGGGGATGGTGCAATCTAAAAAATTCTTAGAAATTCGGGTAGCTGAGAAAATTCTAATATTAATTGATACCAAACAAGGTAGGTTTATCTCGTGGGTGGAAATGTGGAGAAAGATTTATCTCGCAGAGGGTATGTGTGTAATTTTGCAGGGCGTGGTCCTATTTCAAATCTGTTTACAGATTCGAATTCTGCGTAAAATTCTAGACTAAAAAGATGTATTGCACGACTAAAAAATTTATAAGGACGGTTAGAAATCGCTTCCGGTAAAAAATCTTAAAATGGGGGTAGATCTCTGGAGGGTGATGATATCTAAAAAATTCCTAAAGATTCGGGTAGCTGAGAAAATTCTAATATTAATTGATACCAAACAAGATAGGTTTATCTCAAAAGATGCATTGGTCAGACGAAGAAAACTATTTGTTAGTTTTGCTTATAGAGCAAAGAGCGAAATTTAGAGGTTCCGGACTTTAAAGGGGTATAACTTTGCAGTGCGTAGTCCTATTTTAAATCTGTTTGCAGATTCAAATTCTGCGTAAAATTCTAAGCTAACAATCTGTATCGCATGACTAAGAAAATTTATAAGAACGCTCAAAAGTCGCTACAGGTAAGAAATCTTAAAATTGGGGTAGCTCCCTTGGGGATGGTGCAATCTGAAAAATTCCTAAAGATTCGGGTAGCTGAGAAAATTCTAATATTAATTGATACCAAACAAGATAGGTTGATCTCGTGGGTGGAAATGTGGAGAAAGATTTATCTCGCAGGTGGAAAAAATGCGGATGCGACGTAATCAAAATGGTTGGGGTAAAAATTCC
>JARFIW010000033.1:0-130039 GCA_036346225.1 Platerodrilus igneus
GATGCAATGATTCGAATGTGATGTTAATAATTCAGATGGATTGATAATAACTTCGAGTGTGAGGTTAATAATTTAAATGTGTTGATGATAATAATTCCGAATTGGTGCGTAATAAATCCTAATAGATGGTATAATAATTTAAATGCTTGAATACTTTGAATCTTGGTGAAAATAATTTTAGTTAATGGGATGACATTGCAAATGAGTAGATAGATATTATAGTTAATGATAACTCAAATATGGGGATGTTTTAAATGGATTAATGTAATATTTCAAAGCAGCGTCGACGATTTTGGTACAATTTTGAGTTGCGAAATTTAAATGCAAATAAAACAAAGAAACACGAAGCAATTTATGTAAAGCAAGGGATTCAATTAAGCAGAGCAGTAGCAGGTCAGATCTAATTAGTTTTAAGAGATTTTTTCTATTTAAATTTGAATATTGAATTTACTTAATTTATAAAAGTGTAACAAAGTCAGCAACAAACTTTGCATACGTTAAAAGTACGTAATATAACCGAGTACGGCGTTATCATATCAATTTTATATTGGACGGCCCAACGTCGGGGTTCGATTGTTCCTGAAAATACATAGCATTTTTACTTTGATAAATAAAACCTATGATATTGATTGATTGAAGGCTGTATTTTAATAATTTTTAAAACTTGTACACAATATTTCTTTTCATTATATAGAATTAATTAACTTTGTTTTATAATTCAAACAAAGAGGTAATCAGAAAAGGGTGAAGAAGAAAAAGAATTGATATATATATATATATATATATATATATATATATATATATATTACTCATATTTAGACCAGGGTAGAAAATTAAATAATCACATCAAATAATTTTAATCACCATGTATAGGGAATTTTATTAGATAATACGCTTTATTAAAACCTTGAAGCATAAATAAATTCGGTCGTTTCAGTAAAAATAAGAAATTTAAATCATGTACAAGACGCTTTATATCAAAAGAAACAGTATTAAAAAAGCTCTGCGTGTAATGTAATTATTCCTAAATAAATGGAAATTACGTGCAAAATTTATATTAATTAACCCTATTTTAAGTAACCGGTAGTAAAACAAAGTGTACACATAATAATTAATATTTAACTTGTATTCGCTAAAAATGAAAGGATAGAAGTCAATTTTAATTGAAGTTAATTGAATCGTTAGTAACAGATAATATCTATAGAAACTTGTAAAAACCCAATAAAAAGCAAATCCTAGAAGTGTTAGTTAGAATTAGTTTGTTTGAACACACCTGCGTATTTTAAAAGCCAATTTCAGTTTAATTTGTTTAGATAAACATGTCGATTCTAAGGATATTGGAAACGGTCAGATGCTTTAGCACGAAATACAAAACAGGGTTTATTTAAAAAGCTCTGAGAATTAATATTATTTTGAACACCTGCGTAGTTTAAATATCACGTACGGCGAAAATTGTGTAGATAACAAATGGTTTCAAAGAATCTTGGAGAAACCGGGGCTTAATATTCACGAGAATGTGCGATACGGGGTTATTAAACCCAGATAGTCCACATGGACTAAAATATAATCGATAATAAAGAATATCAATTTGCACCAATACGAACAGGTTAGAAAAGGAAAGAGAAAATGCGTCAAGCAAAGACACATATAGTAAAAGGCGTGATTTAAGCAACGTCACGAGGGTCACAATTGGTTGAAAATAGGATGCAAATATCAGAGGTAGAAACAACAATTTCTGTACAAAATTAATTAGTTTTTCTCGGACATGTTTGCGTGCCGTGTGAATTTCTGAGTTTTAAATGGGGCGAGTGAAAAATTCGTAAAACCGACGCGCGAGCGACGGACTGGGAACATGGCATGAGAAATTCTTTAGAATTACCCGTTTTGGGGAACAGACCGACAGACAGGCTTTTGCTATATATACCGAGGTGAATATAAACAAGCTCTCTTAGACTTTTGACTATTCGATGCGTTAAAAGCTCTTACATCCGCGACTTGATTGAAGATGTTAAACAGTGCATTTTAGTTTGATAAAATAATTTAAAGTTTGCTCGTATATTTTAGTGATTCAAAATAGTTTGTTATTTACGTGCTAACATGAATGTACTTCAGTGCACTTACGATACAAGGTAATAAAATTTAGTATCACTGTACCAATTAGCAAAATTTACAACGACAAATGTATACACAAAAGTAGGCAGTTTTGGCGTATCTTGGTGAAAGAAGTATGAATTTCTTTGTTATTTTTCGGGGGTATTAATACTTAAATGGTTCAAATACGTGTCTGGATCCACGAAACAAGGGTCAGATATACACAGATGAGTTCCGGAAAAGCCCAGAAACAACTTTAAATAAATGGTGATGGAGAAAATTTTAAAAGCGTTGAGAATTAGAAGCCGTAAATATAATCCCGTTGGAATGGTGTGATTAACTAAAGGGACGATGTACATTGAAGCTACGAGGACAGTAACCTTCAGGTAAATTATACTATTTTGTTTGACATTTTGGTGTGTGTTGAATAACTTTATTATACTATTTTGTTTGACATTTTGTGTGTGTTGAATTACTTTATAATTGATTTACTTTAAATGGACATTAGTGAAATTGTACTAACCATAAAATTTTAATGTTAAGATGAAATTTGCTTGTTTAAGTAGAAAGGGTATTTAGTATTGATGTTCTGGATTATGATGAAATTTTAGGTATGTCTTTGAGCTCAATTAGACGAACCTGGTTAATTAACGTAAAGGGTGGTAGATGCTCCTTTTACTCTGCATATATTGTTATAGTAATTAGTAGGCATCCTACAAGGACTTTAATTCTGGATGCACATTAAAATGATAATAAATTTAATTTTGAAATTTTCCGATATTAAAATTTATGCTGAATATTAATTTTGAAATTTTAATGTATTGTGAATATTGATGTAAATAGAGTTGACGTTGATGTTTGTGGTAGGAATGTGTTTGTTTAATTTTATGAATGAGGAGGTTTATAAAATTAGGTGAGCAGCTGAGGCGAAACCAGGATCACAGCAGTTTATGACGCCCAATCGGTGGGACTAGAATTTTTTTGTTGAAAGGACCCAGTTCCCGCATTCACAGGAGTCTATATCACAGCAGTTTATGGCGACCACAACGTGAGGGCTCGAGTCCCAAATAAAATTTTTGTTATTTTATTCCAGGAAACTGGCGATCTGAGAGAGAGAGAGTTTCTGTGTGTGTATAAATTTAAGAGTATTTTGAGAGTGTGTGTGAGTGATTAGAACGTATGCAGAGAAAAGAGTGGTTAAGGAGTCAAGGAGTGGAAATTGGAAGTAACGATAGTGCATTGGGTGAAAAAAATTCGAAAATGGAAGAAGTTGGAGGCAGTAGAGATCAGTCGAGGACGGAATCAGGGGATCAAGGAAACGAGATGATAATGAGGATGCTTGAAAGAACGAATGAGACGTTAAGCGGGGTTAGAGAGGACTCAAATCGAAAATTTGAGCAGATGAGTGAAGAATCGAATAAGAAATTTGACCAATTAAATCAGGAATTAGGGGATAAAATAGAAAAATCGACGAGAGAATTTACAGAGTTTAAAAATAGTCTTACTGTGAAACTGGGGGAAGTAGAAAATAGGGTTGAAAAAAATGAGCGTGATATTACAGGTCTTCGACAGGAAATGGGACATTTAAGGTCCGAAGTACGCATTTTTTGTGAAGAAGAGATTAATGTAAAAATGACTGAAGTGACGGACTCATGTAGGGATCAGTTAGGCAGGGTAGAACGCGAAGTTAGTAGTATTAAATACAACATGTCAAATTTAACGGGGGATGGTCCCAGATTTTCTACAGGTGGAGTATCATTGGACCAACACATGAAATTTTATGGCGATAACAGGGTAAATCCACAAATTTTATTAATAGTGTAAGAAATCTAGTGGGAAATTTATTTGACGAACAGACTAAACTAAATACGATAAAGGCTTTATTAAAAGACAATGCGGAAGCGTGGTACAATTTAGTAGGACAGGACATAGACACGTATCAGGACTTTGAAAACAAATTTCTAAAGCACTACTGGAGTGACCACAGACAAGATCAGGTACGAGACGACTTAATCACAGGAAATTTAAGGAGAATTTTCAGGAAGTAGAGCAATATGCTATACGCAAGTATAGCATAGCAAAGCAACTGAACCCACCACTGACGGACCGACAAATTATTAAGTATTTATCACGACACTTCGAGGTAGACATAAGACAGCACGTAGCACTACAGAACATAGTGGACAGAGAAATGTTTTGGAATACCTGCAGAGGTACGACGACGTAAGTAGTGGACGACCTCGGGAAAACAGGGAAAGACAGATCAACACAGTTAGGTTTGACAATAGACGGGACAACTATGCTAGAAGGGGAATAATTACGGATACCAGCGACAGAATTGGGAACAGAGACGACCATACGTTAGGAGTAATAGTTTAGGAAGGGACCTGCACAGAGACCGGGACCTACCAGAATGAATAGTTCACCAGACATGAGCGGGACTGCTAATACAGACACGGAACGAGTGGAAACGCCTAGGACGTACGCTGAGGTGACGGCTAGACCAGGACCGAGTAGGGAAAACAGACCTGGACAGGATTTTTAGAACGCGACAGACCACTAGATTTCAGTGTAAATGTATATGAACATCCACGTGAATTTTTCAAAATTGAGGAGGAAGTAGAGCCAGAAACTGAGGAAAAATTATGTTTGCCAATTATTAATTTAGAAATTTTTGAGAATAATGTAGAAGTATTACTTGATACAGGGGCAGAGGCGAGTTTAATATCGGAGGAATTCGTCAGCAAAATTAGGGATAAGGTTTGTGATAGAATTATGCCTATAAAGCGTAGTCATTTAGTAGCTCCAAATAAAAAGAAGTTTGCTGTAGTAAATAGTGTTGTGGTGCTTAGGATAGATATAGGAGGCTTAAGCTGTGAACAGGAGTTTGTAATTGTGCCTGGACTAAAGTTTCAGAGCATTTTAGGTGTTGACTGTATGATGAAGTTAGGGGTTTTGATAGATATGGAGAGGAAGGTAGTAAGGATTAAGGATAGGGTAGTGCCATGGAAGGGCAGTTATGAAGTCACAGAGGATGACACGGGGTTTAGTATTAATGTAGTAGAGGTAGAGGATGATGAACGTAAACAGATCAACACAATAAGATGTCCAGAGGATAGGATAGTAGATGTTCAAGCTTTAGTACAAAAACATGCAGAATTAGTGGGGGTAGAAGCAACAGCAGCAGATCGGGAGCAGGTGAAGGCGAAATTAAGTAAAGATGGCAAGTTTGTTTTTAATCAAGTAGATTTAAGGGATTCATTCTGGCGGATTCCATTACATAAGAATTCTAGAAGGTATATAGGATTTTCCATAGAGGGAAAAATCGATAACTTTAAAGTAGTATCGTTTGGTTTGTCGGCAGAAAAGAAAAAAATAGTAAATGAGAAACAGACAAATGTAGGGACTGAAGAAGAAGTAATATTTAAGAGTCAGGATAAGGGGGATGATAAGTTTATTGTATGTGAGATAATAGAGATGTTAAGTATAGATATAGAAGGGGGAGACATAGGGATGAAGAGTATTAGGATGGTGAGAAGAAAGACTTGGAGGGTCAAGAAGAGAGTTAGATTTAAATAACTTGATGAACAGAGGATAGAGATAGGTGAATTTTAGAATAGTTATAGAAAATAGAGCTAGGTATAGGATAAATATGGGAAATAGTTAGAAATAGGTATATAGGATACAAAGGAAAAGTAAATGTAGGAAGAAAATAAGATAGGTTAAGTATAGATATTTCATATAAGATTAGTGGAGAGTTAGGGATAAAGTTAGGAATAGGATAGGTATATAGGATGTATATAGGATTAGATGGATAAGTAGGATGAAGTTAGGGATAATTTCAGTTTATAAAATTAGGTGAGAGTTAGGAATAGGATAGGGATATAGGATAGGTGTAAATATTTTTTGATTGGGTAAGGTAGGTAAGTTAGATAGATAAGGGTAGAGAGAGATAGGCATTTTTTTTGTAAATTTTGTTTGCGGTTTAAATATTTTATATTTGAATTCAAATAAGTGGGATTATTTGTATTCAAATAGGGGGAAAATACTCATATTTAGACCAGGGTAGAAAATTAAATAATCACATCAAATAATTTTAATCACCATGTATAGGGAATTTTATTAGATAATACGCTTTATTAAAACCTTGAAGCATAAATAAATTCGGTCGTTTCAGTAAAAATAAGAAATTTAAATCATGTACAAGACGCTTTATATCAAAAGAAACAGTATTAAAAAAGCTCTGCGTGTAATGTAATTATTCCTAAACAAATGGAAATTACGTGCAAAATTTATATTAATTAACCCTATTTTAAGTAACCGGTAGTAAAACAAAGTGTACACATAATAATTAATATTTAACTTGTATTCGCTAAAATGAAAGGATAGAAGTCAATTTTAATTGAAGTTAATTGAATCGTTAGTAACAGATAATATCTATAGAAACTTGTAAAACCCAATAAAAGCAAATCCTAGAAGTGTTAGTTAGAATTAGTTTGTTTGAACACACCTGCGTATTTTAAAAGCCAATTTCAGTTTAATTTGTTTAGATAAACATGTCGATTCTAAGGATATTGGAAACGGTCAGATGCTTTAGCACGAAATACAAAACAGGGTTTATTTAAAAGCTCTGAGAATTAATATTATTTTGAACACCTGCGTAGTTTAAATATCACGTACGGCGAAAATTGTGTAGATAACAAATGGTTTCAAAGAATCTTGGAGAAACCGGGGCTTAATATTCACGAGAATGTGCGATACGGGGTTATTAAACCCAGATAGTCCACATGGACTAAAATATAATCGATAATAAAGAATATCAATTTGCACCAATACGAACAGGTTAGAAAAGGAAAGAAAATGCGTCAAGCAAAGACACATATAGTAAAAGGCGTGATTTAAGCAACGTCACGAGGGTCACAATTGGTTGAAAATAGGATGCAAATATCAGAGGTAGAAACAACAATTTCTGTACAAAATTAATTAGTTTTTCTCGGACATGTTTGCGTGCCGTGTGAATTTCTGAGTTTTAAATGGGGCGAGTGAAAATTCGTAAAACCGACGCGCGAGCGACGGAATGGGAACATGGCATGAGAAATTCTTTAGAATTACCCGTTTTGGGGAACAGACCGACAGACAGGCTTTTGCTATATATACCGAGGTGAATATAAACAAGCTCTCTTAGACTTTTGACTATTCGATGCGTTAAAAGCTCTTACATCCGCGACTTGATTGAAGATGTTAAACAGTGCATTTTAGTTTGATAAAATAATTTAAAGTTTGCTCGTATATTTTAGTGATTCAAAATAGTTTGTTATTTACGTGCTAACATGAATGTACTTCAGTGCACTTAGATACAAGGTAATAAAATTTAGTATCACTGTACCAATTAGCAAAATTTACAACGACAAATGTATACACAAAAGTAAGCAGTTTTGGCGTATCTTGGTGAAAGAAGTATGAATTTCTTTGTTATTTTCGGGGTATTAATACTTAAATGGTTCAAATACGTGTCTGGATCCACGAAACAAGGGTCAGATATACACAGATGAGTTCCGGAAAAGCCCAGAAACAACTTTAAATAAATGGTGATGGAGAAAATTTTAAAAGCGTTGAGAATTAGAAGCCGTAAATATAATCCCGTTGGAATGGTGTGATTAACTAAAGGGACGATGTACATTGAAGCTACGAGGACAGTAACCTTCAGGTAAATTATACTATTTTGTTTGACATTTTGTGTGTGTTGAATAACTTTATTATACTATTTTGTTTGACATTTTGTGTGTGTTGAATTACTTTATAATTGATTTACTTTAAATGGACATTAGTGAAATTGTACTAACCATAAAATTTTAATGTTAAGATGAAATTTGCTTGTTTAAGTAGAAAGGGTATTTAGTATTGATGTTCTGGATTATGATGAAATTTTAGGTATGTCTTTGAGCTCAATTAGACGAACCTGGTTAATTAATAAATGGTGTAATGTTTGACATTTTCTCTGATATTAATAATTTATGTAATATTAATTTTGAAATTTTAATGTTGGTGAATTATTGATAATAAATTTAATTGACTTGAAATTTTGTATTAAAATTTTATGTTTAATTTTATGTTTAATGTAGGAAGGTATTATAGTAAATTAGAGTTGACGTTGATGAATTTGTGGTAGTTTTGACCAATGTAGTAGAATTTAATTTTACGAATAGGGTGTAGAGCTCTTTATTGATATATTGTTATAGTAATTAGGTAACAGGCATCTACAGGAGTTTAATCGGAGCACATTAAATGATAGATAAATTTAATTTTGAAATTATTCCGATAGTTAAAATTATCCATTACAGGTTCACAGAATATATATTATATAAATATATATAATGTATATATAATATATATGTAAAAGAAACCTCTGACGTTGAGTTTCGTTAAAGGAATGTATGAGATGTATCGCAATACAGGTTGTATAATTACTAGCACTAAGGCTGAAACTGGTACAGCAGTTATTACGAAACGATGACTGATTTCTATTTGGAAGACCATCCATTACAAGGTTTCGACCTTTGGGATATTAAAATGATATCTTAACCTAGACAAATATCAAGAAACCTCAAAGATAGGCACGAAGAAACTCTGTACGTTGGCGAGGAAGATAACGCATCAGTTGGCTAGATACCAAAGGCGAACATTGTGACAGCATGTTGATTCGAAACTATACTGTGTTCTATAAATGGCTATCACAAATAGTTCTGCCTTTAGGGATATTAACAATGTACATGCATATTTAATGGCAATAGAAACATTATTTCCCGTGGCGGCGTCCAAAAATATATGCATGTACATTGTCTAATATCCCTAAAGGTTCAGAACGTATTTGTGATAGCCATTTATAGAACACAGTATAGTTTCGAATCAACTTCTGACAGTTTCCCTTAGTGCTAGTTCAGCCTACTATGGCGCTCATTTCTTTCGCCAACGTACAGAGTGTTTCTTGTGCCTATATTTTGACAGGTTTCTTGATATTTTGTTAGGGTTAAGACTAGTCCATTCTGACGAGACCTCAAGAGGTCGAAACCTGGTCAATGATTTTCCCAAAATATCAAGTAATTTTTTGTAATGGATAAATACGTTCGATTTGTATAGGTAAATAATGATTAATACATCATGTAATGATATATATTATATACTATATATATATATATATTATATTTGACCAGGGTAGAAAATTAATTAACGACATCAAATAATTTTAATCACCCTGTATAAAGAAACAAATAGAAATTACGTGCGAAATTTATATTAAATAATTCAATTTTAAGTAACGGGTATTAAACAAAGTGTACAAATAATAATTAATATTTAATTGGTATTCGCTAAAAATTAAAGGGTAGAAGTCAATGCCATTCATTATTATTTTAATTGGCGTTAATTGAACCATTAGTAATATATAATAAGCATAAAAGCCTGTGAAAATACAAGGTTGGTAACAAACAGCTAAAAGGAAGGTTAAAATACCATGAAACAAAGCTCGAAGAATTATATTAAAACGTTCATTAGGAGCACACACCTGCAAACTTTTAAATGTCAAATTCTAATAAATTTGAATAGATAAACATGCAGCTTCTACGTATATTGGAAACGGTCGGATGTTTTAGCAGGAAATGCTAGATGAGGGGTTATTTTACTCAAGTAGGAATCCACGTGGATTTAAATAGCAGATAGTAAAGAATATCGATTTGTACCACTCAGACCAAGGTAGAAAGGGATGGATAAAACGCGTAAAGCCGAGACACCGATAATAAAGGCGTGATTTGTGAAGCTTTACTAGGTCTACGATTGGTTGAAATAAGATGCAAACATGAGAGGGAAAAGCATATCAGTTGGTGTGTAAAATTAATTAGTTGTTCTCGGACGTGTTGCGAGCCGTGTAGAAATTTCTTAGATTTTCAACTTGGACGTGTGCAAATTTAGTAGAATCGTTGTGCCGAGCCGTCCAAAGGGAAAATAGAATGCAAAATTCTAAAAATTGTCCGTTGCAGGACCAATTCGACTTGCAAGCGGGCCATTATATAAACCCGTGTTAATAAGAGTTTCGCTCTCTTAGATTTTTGATTTTATTCAATACTTTAAACAGCTTAGCTCTTTATGTTTTTGATTATTCGATACTTTAAGTAGAATACGTGGTGAATACGTGCTACAATAAAAGTTATTAGTGCACTTAAAGAAGATACAAGGTAATAAAGTCTAGTTATATTTGCGAGTATTACTGTACCAATTATCCAAATTAGTAACGATAAATAAATAAATAAAAGTAGGCAGTTTTGGGTATAGCGTGAAAGAACTATGAATTTCTTTGCTATTTTTCGGGAGTGAGTAATCAAGTGTTATTAATAAACGTGATTGGATCCACAAAACAAGATTTAGATATACATAGGTGAGTTCCTGAGAAGCCGTGAAACAATTTAGACGAATGGTGGTGTAGAAAAATTTTAAAGGCGACCAGGAATCCTAGGACGTAAACATAACCCAGCTGGAATGGTGGGATGAGCAAGTCCGATGTACATTGAACCCACGAGTGCAGTAACCTTCAGGTAAATTATGCATTTTGTTCGATCTTAGATGTTTTGGTGTGTGTTGAATATCTTTATAATTTGTTTGATAAAAATGGACAGTAGTAAATTTGTATAAACAACAAATTTTTAATTTTAAGGTAAAAGTAGAAAGAAGTATTTATCAGGTTTATGTTTTTGATTATGATAAAAACTTGGGTCTGTCTTTGAGCTGAATTAGATTAACCTGTTAAATTAACGTAAAGGGGTGGGAGATGCTCCCTTTTATTCAGACTTAGGTCTGCACATATTGTTAACTTAATTAGTATGCATCCTACAAGGACTCTAATTCTGGATGCAAATTAAAATGATGACAAATTTTAACTTGAAATTTTATGATGCTGAAATTTATGCTGAAATTTAATTTTGAAATTTTAATGTATTATGAATATTGATGTAAATAGAGTTAACGTTGATGTTTGTGGTAGGAATGTGTTTGTTTTTTTTTATGAATGAGGATGAAAGTTTTAACTAGGTGAGCAGCCGAGGCGGAGAGAGTAAATAGGCGATTATCTGAAGAGAATCACAGCAATCTGGACGGCCCAATCTGTGGGGCTCGAATGATCAGCAGAAAGTACCAGTTCCCGTGACCAAAGGCACATTTCACAAAGTTAGGACGGCCCAACGTTGGGGCTTGAATGTTTTTTTTTACTCTGGTGAGGCTTTTTGTAGGTTTCACAGCGATTTTGACGCCCAATTCGTGAGGCTCGATTATAATATGGAATCACAGCAATATATATATATATATATATATATATATATATATATATATATATATAGTGAATAAGATGAAATAATAACTTAGACTTTTATGCAAAGCCCAAATGATCATTTCAAATCGAGTTAGTAACTGAAAGATGGAAAATATAAGGTCTTGGACAGGACTTGAACCTGTATCCTGGTTTTGCCGGAACCATGCGTTTAGCAATTACGCCACCGAAACCGATGACACAATTGGGAAATTTACAAATTTAAATCGTGTAGACGACGGTACATCAACCTAACTTTCAATTACGTTTGGCATTTTTGTCAATCATATTTGACAATATCAAGTGTTTGACTTATGTCAGTTATAGACAGGAAGCGACGCTGAAAATTACGGCTATAAGCCAAGTATTAAATATATAAATATTTTAGATAGTTAATTACACAAGTTATTATTTCATATTATTCACTGTAGTATTTATCAAATTACCTTGTGTAATTAACTATCTAAAATATTTATATATATATATATATATATATATATATATATATACACATTAATAATTAATAATGTCAAAAGTTCAGAATCTAAGATAATTCGTAAACCAGTATATTAGAATGATAAATTTGAACCACCTATATTTATGCATATGTTTCGTGTTGAATTTACGTCGAAAAAAAATAATTTTAAAACACAAATCAAGAATACCATCTAGTTTCAGTAATTCAAGTACGTAAAATGTATTCTTTTGTATCATTGCTACTTGAGTCTTAAAATCAACTCAAATGTTAAGTTATTGTTAAATTAAAAGTTTTCGTATTTCATAAAAATGGGTTTTTGGTTTTTATGTTAAATTTGACCAGTATAGTAGATCATTAGAAAGAGAAAAAATGCCTTTCTATATAAACGACCACCATTAAAAAAACATAGCTTTACTTATGACTCGCAAGTGACGAAAGTCATTTAAATACAAATAAGATCGTCTTATTCTACTTTTTAAACAGCATAAAGACATCTATCTTTTTACTATGTCTATCACAATAATGAACCACAGGGCAAAACAGGAAAATTTCGTTAATTTGGCATAAAACTTTTGTTACACCCTGTAGGTTAATTATATTTTCATAGATGAACTAGGCATTAAAAACAGCATCACTTTTCCTTTGTAACCTTTTCTCTAATGTTACAAATAACCGAGTTTCCCACATAACGTGCAAGAAGTAGGTCACCGTGTACAAGGGCCTCTCCGTTTAAAAAATAAATCGATAAATACATCCACTATTAACTTTTACGTTTAAAAACATTTTACGAGTATGCGGTGGTGCGTATTCTGAAACTTACAAGTTTGTGTAAACGATTTTTAGATATGCATTATAATAAATGAGAAATCGAAATTCCTCACAATAATGGGTCACCCTGTATACATATACGAGATTCTGTAAATACCTGTATAACTACGCAAGACAACTATTAAAATTAAAAGACGTCAGTCTCTAAGTAAAAAAGCAAGAGAGTGTAATACGAACTAAGTTTTAAACGAACCGTTTTTCTCATACGAGTACGGATAAATGGTATAGTATGTTTTCCTATATTTTCCAGTCTCCATAAACGATAATGCGACAACAGGAAACACCGAAATTACAATTTGAATAGCTAAGTCCAGTTTAAATCATAGTTCTTTTATTACATAAATACCATTTAGCACATGAAGCCATTATCAACAGGGTGCTTTGTAAAAATGAAGTTCACCAGATTTTAAAATTTAAGGAAGTTTATATAATGTGAAAAATCGCAATGCTAAAAATGAAGTTACTAGCAATACTCAAACGTAAGAAAACTTTGATATCAAAGTAAGCCCCCAGCCAACGAGAAATTTGCTATTATGAAATTGTAATGCAACGACCCACAGAGAAGTTGTCATGGCAACTTGAGCTCAACACCACCCAGTTCGAAGAAGTTAGTATAGATTTCTAGTAGGTGCAGAGCTCTTTGTGCCATGCGCAGTCGGCTCAAGTCCCGGGAATTATTGATTAGTAGAACATAGCATACGTAGTCAATGAGTAAGAAAATTTAGATACTTATGTAAATCAATTATGATTAAAATCCCTAATATTTAATAATTGTTCCCAGTACAAATCTGCGTCTTTTGAAATGTTTTAATAACAGCAGATCTAATTAAAGTTGTAACCAGCAGGTTAATAAAAGATTTCCCGTATGTAAGCTTTTTAGAATTTAACTAAACGAAAACTGGCCGAAATAATCAAATACCTCACATTTACTAATTATTATTTAACAAGCAGTAGAAGATATACCAACTCAACTCTGTAATTAGAAGCATTGAAAGAAAAGTGTTATCATGTTCCATAACGTTGTAGAGATTTGTCAGTAGTAAATGATAAATTTCTATAGCTAGTCATTAATTACTAATAGGGTGTTTTTTTAAAAAATAGTGTGAGGATATTGCAGCGGGCTGCTACTACCGCGTTCCACTAATTTAAAACAAGTAATAACAAGAGTCTTTATTACTCACTGTTCACAAGTCTAATTAACAGTATATGCCTTATTTATAGATGTTTTCAGTCGAATTAACAATGAAGCACTATCACACAAATGAATTTACAAGAACTAAAAATTTCTTAAACTAGTTCCTTAACTATAAGTCTTCTCAGCAATACTAAACACTACTATAATTTATTTATTACACTTTTGTCTATTTATGTAAACTACAAGCTGCATGTACATTAGACACGTTCACATACTACAACATTTATGTTTACTCTTTTGGACTTTCAAAAGCTCAACTATTTAACTTTACACGATATAATTTATATTCGACATTCTGATATAAACTAATCTCTGTACTTCATCATCGGTCTTATTTATGCCGTGAATTAGAGAGGATGACTTATCCTCCAGTAACTGCTAGAAGATTTTCGGTCCATGGAGCATATACAGTGCTTACAGCGCTTGTGTGTTTGACGGGTTGCCTAATAGTAGCTCGCAACACTGCCCCCTCTTTAAAACCCTTACGTCTCGTAACTGTAAATGCATTTTGACGCCAATTTGATGACTGATGACGGTATCGGCAGCTATCTCCTATGGTGCATTTAAGGCGTTGTTAGAAGAAACAGTCAACACTCTGTTCTTGGTCTTGGTAGGCAACCGGTTGATAACAACAAACAAGGACCTGGACGTTGGTTTCCTGGAAAACTACTTCTAGCATATTTCGGACTATCCTCCAATCTAAGCGATCCAGTCTACAACCTAACTTGGGCACCGCTAGTCTCGTTACTCCATTTCCATCATCTAAGCCTTAAGATTTAGCAAAGCCTCTCATAAATGTCCATAACTAGGTCTCTGCCATGAAGAATTTTTGGTGAACAGATAGTAAACATAACGATTTTTATCCTGAAGAACCAAAGCTTTTTCTACATTACATGTGATTTTCCAATGCTCCACCCGAAGGTACTACATTGGCCAGGAAGCGAGTTTTTTTTTACCTGGAAAATTTTGAATTTTGCCGAATCCTTGCTATTCCAAGCAAGGTAGGGATCTTTAACGTGCGTGACAACACTCACACACGGGACCTCCATTTTACCTCTCATCCGAACGAGGGTGTATTTTTGAGAAAAATGCTCGCCTAACATTTTTCAAGCGGACCGTATCGGGATTCGAACCCGGGACCTTGGGCGTAGTAGTCACACACATACCACTACGCCACGGAGCCGCCTAAGCTTTTTCTACAGTTGACTGCTATTGTACTTATTCATCCACACATCCAAACTTTTTCTTGAAAACAACAGCTATTCTCCTTGACATTTCCAAATCTTGAGCTACGCAATGTGCAAGGGAATACTCTTCTGGTGCTCTAAACAGATCTTGCTGTTTTTCAACAACAACGCCAAATATCGCCTTAGCGGAACCAACATACGCCGCCATAATACTCTCAAAATCTACATTTGGCTCATGATTAATAACTTGTCCAACACCATTCTCATTATTCGAGCCATCCAGGTTGTTGCAAGCATAGGATGTTAAACGGTCAAAGTGTACCACTTTCGGTTTACCACGGGGAGATCTTCTGATCCGGTACACTACATCATTAATTCTTTTTAACACTTCGTACGGGTCTTTCCATTGTCTTTGTAGTTTTGGAGACAATCCACGTTTTCTTTGTAGATTGTACAACCACACTAAATCTCCAGGTTGGTAACCTCCTTTTTGTGCTCTCGTGTCATATTGTGAATTCATTCGATTGCTCGCTACCTGGATATTTTTTTCAGACGTTTTCGTGAATGCTGTTTGATTTTTCACGAAGCTTACTAACGTAATCTTTACCTGCGATCTCTTTTTCAGGTTTAAATCCAAATTGAAGATCAGATGGTAGCCGCAATTCACGTCCTAGCAGTACGTAAGCGGGCGAGTGTCTTGTGCTGTCATGCACCGAAGATCGGTACGCCAGTAGGAACAAATGTAAATATTGGTCCCAGTCTTGTTGATGATCAGAGACAACTTTGGCCAGGTACTTTCCTAACGTGCTGTTCATTCTTTCAACCTTTTCATCCGAATGGGGATGAAGTGGCGTGGTTCCAGTAATTATGATTACAAGATGTTTGCAGACGTTTTGAAACAACGCTGATTCGAAGTTCCAACCTTAATCGGAGTGTAATTCCAACGGAACTCTAAAGCGACAAAACAACTCCCTCACTAGTACATCTGAAACCGTCTCGGCTTCTTGGTTTGCTGTAGCATATGTCTCCGGCTATTTGGTAAAATAATCCATTGCAACCAAGATGTATTTATTTCCTTTCTCTGATTCAGTAAACGGACCAGCTATATCAATGGCTACCTCTCAAAAGGATTACCCACGTTATACTGTTTCATTGGGGCTTTCCGTTTTGTGACCCGGCCATTTGCAAAGGCACACAACTCACATTTCCGGCACCATTCTTTCACATCTTCTTTGCAGTTCACCCAATAGAATCTTTCTCTTACTCTTTCGAGAGTTCTTTTCACGCCAAAGTGCTCTCCGAAAATACCATCGTGCAAGTGCTGCAACACTTCCGGCACTCTGCTTCTCGGCCCTATCACTTGGAGTCTCTCAGTGCCATGTTCACATTCCAGGCGTTGTTTCAAAATTCTTTTTTCCATCACCAAGGAGTCCCACTGTGCTCAGTATGCCTTCAGGCTCCTACTTGAAATACTAATTTCTTCCCAAGCTGGTCGTTGTCCTCTACTTTTCCACTCAATAATACGTCCCAATTCGGCGTCATTCTCCTAGTCTTCTCGTATTCTTTCGGGTTGCCAAGTATCATCGGTTACGTTGATTCTATAAATGACACTTATTTTCTTTTCCATCTTGGTGCAATGATTGCAGTCTACCGGACAAGGTCTCCTTGATAGAGCGTCTGCAATCCGATGACCAGTTCCTACACGATGTTCTGCGTCAAAGTCATATTTCTGCAGCCGCTCTATTCACCTTGCAACTTGCCCTTCAAGATTTCGAAACTGCAGTAACCATTTTAGTGCAGCATGGTTTGTTCTCAACAGGAATTTACAGCTGTATAAGTACTTATAAAAGTACCCTACGGATTTGACGACGGCCAACAGCTCCCGTCTTGTCACACAATAGTTCCTTTCTGACCGCGACAAGACCTTGCTGAAATATCTAATAACTTTTTCTTGTCCGTCCTGCACTTGAGAAGGAACGCTTCCTATAGCTATGTTACTGGCATCGGTATCCAACACAAATTTCCCCTTCATCCGCGGATAACTCAAAATTGGTGCTGTAACTAGTAACCGTTTCAGTTGTTCAAATGCACTGTGGCAGTCGTTATTCCAATCATATTCTTGTCCATCTTCGGTTAATTGTCGTTAACGGTTTGGCAATGTTCGCTAACCCAAGTATAAAACGTTGGTAATAAGTGCACAATCCTAGAAACTGCGTAGTTGGTGTATATCTGCTGGTGTAAGCCACTCTTGTACCGTTTTTATTTTGTCAGGGTCAGCTCTTATTCCAGTCTCCGAAACGACATGTCTTAGGTATTTCACCTCGTTTCCAAATAGGTGACACTTCTTGAGGCTCAATAGTAGTGGGGTAGGGCCGGTCCTAATTCAAAACGTGTTCAGACGTATTTTCCATATGTAAAATACACGTGCACCGTTTTGAATTAGGATCGGCCTTATATAATTTCAATGTAAAATAGTTGTGAAAACATTTCAATGTAAAATAGTTGTGAAAACATGAATTCTTATATACTTTCAATGTAAAATACTTGTGGGCACGTTTTGAATTAGGATCGGCTTTATATTACTTTCAATGAAAAACACGTATGTTGAAAAATGTAAGTGCAGAGAAAAATGTGTGTAGCTGTTTTGAATTCGGTTTTCTAGCGAGAAGTTACACGTGCACCGTTTTGAATTAGGATCGGCTTTATATTACTTTCAATGAAAAACACGCATGTTGTAAAATGTAAGTGCAGAGAAAAATGTGTGTAGCTGTTTTGAATTCGGTTTTCTAGCGAGAAGTTACACGTGCACCGTTTTGAATTAGGATCGGCGTTATATACTTTTAATGTAAAATGTGAAAACCTGAATTCTTATATACTTTCAAATGTAAAATACTTGTGGGCACGTTTTGAATTAGGATCGGCTTTATATTACTTTCAATGGAACATACATACTTCAAAACACACGTATGTTGAAAAATGTAAGTGCAGAGAAAAATGTGTGTAGCTGTTTTGAATTCGGTTTTCTAGCGAGAAGTTACACGTGCACCGTTTTGAATTAGGATCGGCTTATATACTTTTAATGTAAAATGAAAACACGCATGTTGTAAAATGTAAGTGCAGAGAAAAATACTTGTAGCTGTTTTGAATTAGGATCGGCTTTTTTCTTAAGCGAGACATTACACTCACCGTTTTGAATTAGGATCGGCGTTATGTTGAAAATGTAAAATGTGAAAACCTGAATTCTTATATAATCGTTTCAAATGTAAAATACTTGTGGCACGTTTTGAATTAGGATCGGCTTTATATTACTTTCAATGAACATACATACTTCAAAACACACGTATGTTGAAAATGTAAGTGCAGAGAAAATGTGTGTAGCTGTTTTGAATTGGTTTTCTAGCGAGAAGTTACACGTGCACCGTTTTGAATTAGGATCGGCTTTATATTACTTTTAATGAAATGAAACACGATTCTATTATGTTCAATGTAAAATTGTGGCACGTTTTGAATTAGGATGGTTTATATATTAATGTGATACATGACTTAAACGATGATGTTGAAAATTATCAGAGAAAATGTGAAACTGTTCTTAATTCGTTTTTAGCGAGAAGTTACTACGTGCACCGTTTTGAATTAGGATCGGCTTTATATTACTTTAATGTAAAAACACGATGTTGAAAATGTAAGTGCAGAGAAAATGTTGTAGCTGTTTTGAATTGGTTTTTAGCGAAATTACAGTGCACCGTTTTGAATTAGGATCGGCGTTATATATTTTAATTAAAATGTGAAAACCTGAATTCTTATATACTTTCAATGAAAATATGGCACTTTGAATGGATCGGTTTAATTATTAATGGAATACATACTTAAAAACAGTAGTTGAAAATGTAAGTGCAAGAAATTGTGTACTGTTTTGAATTCGGTTTTCTAGCGAGAAGTTACACGTGCACCGTTTTGAATTAGGATCGGCGTTATATACTTTATAAAATGTAAAATGTGAAAAGTACGTCTGAATTCTTTAAATTATACGTTTTGCAAGATGGTAAAATACTATGAAATGGAAACCTGATCTATTCTTAAGTAAATTTTGAATTAGGATCGGCTTTATATTACTTTCAATGGAACATACATACTTCAAAACACACGTATGTTGAAAATGTAAGTGCAGAGAAAATGTGTAGCTGTTTTGAATTCGGTTTTCTAGCGAGAAGTTACACTTGCACCGTTTTGAATTAGGATCGGCGTTATATACTTTTAATGTAAAATGTGAAAACCTGAATTCTTATATACTTTCAAATGTAAAATACTTGTGGGCACGTTTTGAATTAGGATCGGCTTTATATTACTTTCAATGGAACATACATACTTCAAAACACACGTATGTTGAAAAATGTAAGTGCAGAGAAAATGTGTGTAGATGTTTTGAATTTGGTTTTCTAGCGAGAAGTTATAAAGTATGACAAATGCAAAATATCGCATTCAAGTCAATTGTGTTTAATTAAAGTGGATTCTGATTTATGTTTTTTATTTATATTTATAGGCTGCAAATACACATGGGCCGGTTTCAATTCAAAATGTGTTCACTCTTGTGATAGGTTGGAAAGTGGGTTGGCAAAGTACGCAGATGGTGGTAATCTGCTATATAAGCAGATTGCTATCGGAGTTAAAAATCAACAACCGTTTAAAATATAACATCCATTGTTGTAGACACAGCAATAATAATCTGCAATGTGCAAAATAAAATACCTTATTATTAAAAGAATGGCTTGATAATAATAAAAAACAATAGATAGATTGTGTCTGTATTATTTATTTTAATATAATTTTACAATGTTAGCCGAAGCAAATTATCCGACCCGGTGAATAAGTATGTGTGAAGGGTCTAGAAAAGAATAAGAAATAGATGGAAACCTATCTATTGCAAAACAAAATACTTTGTTATTAAAAGAATGGTTTGATAATTATAAAAAACAATAGAAAAGGTTGTGTCTGTATTATTATTGTAGTCAGTAAGAAATCTTTAATGCTGATGTCTGCAGAAAAAAACAATTAAACTCAGACAGCACGAATGGGACTTTCAACCCTGAAAGCAATTATAATTGATCAACGCAATAGCTCTTTACTGGTTTTACACCATTTAACAAATTGTACAGATATCTCAAAAATTTTGCCAAAGACAGACAGACAAATAGACAAACAGACAGACTGTCTGCACCAATTTTTTCATTCTGGCTTTTAAAGAATAATAAGTCGTAGTTATTAAATCGCGAACTCAGTTTATCTGCAAGAAATATATAAACGAGGAAATTTATGAAATGCTCCAACTTCAAAAAAACTAGAAATAAATCTATTGAAATATGTGCTAACGTTGCAATTGGTGGATTTGCTCACGGAGTAAACAATTTTTTCAAGCACTTCATTTGGATTGACTATAAACTACTCAATAATTTTTAACCTAACCACAATCATTATTCTTTCCTGACAAGGGAAATTTTAAAAAAAGTTTTCATTTTTGATTTGTTCTATAGAACACAACTACAACTTGACAATAAAGATTGAGCGATTATCACACATATCTTGAGTATATATAAAGATATTAAACAACAAGAACAGCAGAAAATTCAACCTATATCAGACAGCTTTTTCCTTGTCAACGATAGTCTAGTCTAATGCTTCTTCAGCATTTGCATTTCCATAGTTACGTACTAAAGGCAACTCTGCAATTTTAGATCACATGCATTTCTAATTTCAATTGCAAAAAATATGAAAGCATCCATTTGAAATGCATTTCTAACTTTAATCGCAAAACAAATGAGAGCATCTATTCGAAATATGCACTCAGATTAAAAGTCAAAACTTGTTTTACACCGTTCTGTAAACTGAGATTACGTAGTTATTAAATCGGGAGTAATGTGAAATGAAACACACAATGTATTTTTCTTTATTGTAATTTATAAAATACATATATATATATATATATATATATATATATATATATAATGTTATGTACTCTAGAATAAACATACTATAATTCACTTAAGTTCTCAAATATAAAGAACAGTTCTAACTCACTCCAACTCTGAACGGTAACAAAATATTGCATTATCAGTTCTATGAGGGCTGTCTTCTTCATCTTTGACGCGCGGTCGTTTCTGGTTGTTCTTCTTCTTCATGTTCACTAAAAAAAAATTCAAATGAATATTAGACCAAGTAAATGCATTAAGAAAATTAAATCTATATATTAAGCTAACGAATACATACTCTGTATTGGTGTCATCAGGTCGTACGTTGCAATTGGTGGATCTGCTTACGGCGTCAACGATTTTTTTCTCCAGTACTTAATTTGGATTGACTATAAACTACTCAATAATTTTAACCCAAACACTATCATTATTCTTTCCTGACAAGGATAATTTAAAAAAAAAGGTTTTCATTTTTTGATTTGTTCTATAGAACACACAACTACAACTTGGCAATAAAGATTGAACGATTATCACACACACACACACACATATCTTGAGTATATAAGGATATTAAACAACAAGAACAGCAGAAAATTCAACTCATGTAAGCAAGAATTTAATGCTAAGGTATTGTCTAGATAGCAATTGTAGAAATATGAAATCTATAGAAAATTTAATAAAGCCAGTCATGTATAAATTTTTTTAATGCTGACATCTACAGAAAAATAAAAAGCGAGAAATTTAATGCTAACATCAGCAAAATAATATATAAATCCACTTAGTCAGCATTAATAGAAAACCGGTCTGGCTTAGAAACGGTGCACGCGTATATACCATATTTTAAAATTAAAGTTGTCTATTGCAAAACAAAAAAAAAATTAAATTTACCTTGAAATCATTTGAAATATTTAATTTTTTTCAGTACAACTGAAAGAACTTGGCTTTTATACATTTTTTTTATCGATATCATAGACTTTTTTTTCTATACTGTTGGTAAAATCTACGTGAAGTATTTATATTAAATAATAAACTGACCTGTTAGAAAAAATTAAAAATTATCATCGTTTTCTGAAAAAAAAATTGCATACTTTTTTCAGCACAACTGAAAGAATTTGACTTTTATACATTTTTTTAATCGATATCAGACTGTACAGAAACAGCAATGTTTAATTAGATCACTCTTCTTTGGGTATTAAACCACTCATAGTTTTTAAAATTATCTTTATTAACGTTTCGATCCATAAACTAGGATCGTTTTCAAAATAATAAAAACTTCAAGTTTGACATTTATGACACAAATTGAAGGTGACTTTGATTTATTGATGTTTAAAATATTTGGTTTGAGTACATTAAGCAAAATTTTTAAAGTTTAAATGAATAATTGCCTTCAATTTGTGTTACGGCCTGGGACCGACTTTTTTAGGTAGCCAATACGCTTAACGTGAAATCAGCTGATTAATTTTATTGTAAAAATATCAATAACTTTGGGAATTGGAAAACATTTTTAACATGTTTCTATTTATACAATTTAGAGAATGGTTATTAAAGAAGTGTGCAATTGCATTATTAAAAGACTTAAGTAGTCGTTTTTTTATATTTATTTTGAAGGGGAAATCATTATGATTTAGGCTACTTCTTTGGTAGATTTTAACATTGTTCTGAGGTAACCTTATGGTGGGTTTACATTTGTCAGATACTAAAAACTTCAAGTTTGACATTTATGTCAACAAATTGAAGGTGACTTTGATTTATTGATGTTTAAAATATTTGGTTTGAGTACATTAAGCAAAATTTTTAAAGTTTATATGAATAATTGCCTTCAATTTGTGTTACGGCACTGGACCGACTTTTTTAGGTAGCCAATACGCTTAACGTGAAATCAGCTGATTAATTTTTATTGTAAAAATTCAATAACTTGGGAATTGGAAAACATTTTTTAACATGTTTCTATTTATACAATTTAGAGAATGGTTATTAAAGAAGTGTGCAATTGCATTATTAAAAGACTTAAGTAGTCGTTTTTTATATTTATTTTGAAGGGGAAATCATTATATTTAGGCTACCTCTTTGGTAGATTTTAACATTGTTCTGAGGTAACCTTATGGTGGGTTTACATTTGTCAGATACTAAAAACTTCAAGTTTGACATTTATGTCAACAAATTGAAGGTGACTTTGATTTATTGATGTTTAAAATATTTGGTTTGAGTACATTAAGCAAAATTTTTAAAGTTTAAATGAATAATTGCCTTCAATTTGTTTCCTGGGACCGACTTTTTAGGTACCACGCTAACGTGAAATCAGCTGATTAATTTTATTGTAAAATTCAATAACTGAATTGGAAAACATTTTTAACATGTTTCTATTTATACAATTTAGAGAATGGTTATTAAAGAAGTGTGCAATTGCATTATTAAAGACTTAAGTAGTCGTTTTTATATTTATTTTGAAGGAAACATTAGATTTAGGCTACCTCTTTGAGATTTTAACATTGTTCTGAGGTAACCTTATGGTGGGTTTACATTTGTCGAGACGTATCTGACAACGTAAACCACTAAGGTTATCAGAACAATGTTAAAATCTACCAAAGAGGTAGCCTAAATCATAATGATTTCATCAAAATAAATCTAAAAAACGACACTTAAATCTTTAATAATGCAATTGCACACTTTTAATAACCATTCTCTAAATTAAAATAGAAACATGTTAAAAATGTTTTCCAATTCCCAAGTTATTGAATTTTTACAAAAATTAATCAGCTGATTTCACGTTACGTATTGGCTACCTAAAAAGTCGGTCCCAGGTCGTAACACAAATTGAAGGCAATTATTCATTTAAACTTTAAAAATTTTGCTTAATGTACTCAAACCAAATATTTCAAACATCAATAAATCAAAGTCACCTTCAATTTGTGTCATAAATGTCAAACTTGAAGTTTTTATTATTTTGAAAACGATCCTAGGTTATGGATCGAAACGTTAATAAAGATAATTTTAAAAACTATGAGTGGTTTAATACCCAAAGAAGATTGAGAGGAATACTAAGCAAACCACAACAAACATACAGGGAGTATTTAATTAGATCAGTCAAACGTGATGTGTTTAATATTAAACAAAAACAAAATTGTTCTTAATCCAAGTGATGATAAAAGAATTCTTAGTACCTTAACCACTGATACTAACTATTGCCTATTTTTGTAGTATTGATTACAAAAATTACATACGACAGCGAGTACTGTGTTAAAAATTGTTTTCGTTGCAGAAAGTAACATCAATACCCGTCATTATTACTGTATTAGTCGATTAAGGCATGAGTTAATTTTTTACTACGTTTCTTTTTATTCGCTTAGGGCAATGCAGAGAAGAAGTTTGAATTGGCCACATTTTTTTATAATAAAATAAACCTTGATACAAAATCACATTCAGTTTTACTGAAAAGTAAATCGGAGGAGATTGCTAACTAAACGGTGTTATAATATTTTTATATATCTGTGTGAATAAACTTGCAAAGCGCGAAATGAGCGGTTTGTTTAACTGATTTTTTTACTTATTGCGATTGACATTTATTTCAAACAAGTATTTATTAAGGTCATATAAAAGACCAAAAGTTTTATCATATAAATAACGTTGTGTAATTTAAATTTTATTACGTAGCATTCGTTAAATTTTAAAAATTATTTTATACCTCCATCATGTGTTAGTTTTACTACGTGCTATAATTATGCTAAATAATGAAGAATGAATTTCTTTAACAAAGTTTTATAGAAAATGTCATGCGTTGCACATTGCATATTCTATTTGCAGGACGACATGAAACAAGAAAAACGCTTGGCAACATTTTTTTATAATAAAATAAACCTTAATACAAAATCAAATTCAGTTTTACTGAAAAGGAAATATTTCACATTGATATTTTTGTATAAATTAAATTTATTTTTCCCTAAATTTTTAGTTAAACAAACAAAACGCATGAGTTTGATGCAGATTTTTTCTGGGATACTCAAATCTTTAAGAATTTTTTAATTTAAGCAACATTTTGGGAAAATTGTATCATTATTAAAATTTACTGAGATTAAATCCATCTCTTCCAATAAATTAAAAATTGCACGACGTAATTATATTATGATAAAACTGCAGAATGTTTTCAGAGTTGCCTTCAGTATGTAAATATGGAAAAATGCTTGCATGCGAATTGCTTTGGCGCGAGCAAGCAAATTTTTTCTTTAACGCAGCTGAATGAAAAATGATGTGAGATTGTTGTTATTGGAAATTAAAATTCAGTATTCATTTTTCTGCTGATGAACGTGCTTTGTTAAAGCAAAATTTCGAATTTGCTTTATTTTTCTGAAAAATTGCAAATGTTTAATTTTATAGCTGTTTTGCTTACATCAGAACATATTTATGTATAAAGTAATTTAGCTAGTGGCTGAAGTTAGTAATGGTATTTTAAATTAAACAGTGAAGTGTTACACTCGAAGGTAAATATAAGCAATCATGATCTGCTTAAAGAGTGTGTTCAACGTTTGTTCCCGTTTCGGACTTTATAGCTATTCACATTTTGATTCAGTATCACGATAGAATTTCAATTGCATTAAAAGACAGAATATTAATTCTAAATATTTAATGTATTTTGATGTTAATAATTTATATGGGGCTGCAATGTCTGAATATCTTCCATATGGAGAATTAGAATTTTTTAGATGACACCATGCTAGAGTTTGTAGGGCTTAGATCTAAAATGTACACTTACAGAGTTAAGGATAGGATAATAAAAAAAGTCAAAGGGATCTTCCTTAGCAAGTATTAAGCAAATTTCTTTTGATGATTATAAGAATGCTTTGTTTTATAAACAGACTGTACAGAAACAGCAATGTTTAATTAGATCAGTCAAAACATGATGTCTTTACTATTAAACAAAAACAAAATTGTTCTTAATCAAAGTGATGATAAAAGAATTCTTAGTACCTCAACCATTGATACTAAAACCTTGGGGGTATAACTATACACTCAGAAATGACTTGTAAAGCTTCAACCACTGGCTCAAATAAAGAATGCAATTTATTTTATCTCGATTAACATACAATATTTTTTAGTTATAAAAACTTCAGTGTTATGTTTATATCTGCACAAGTACGCAGTTTTTCGTTTTGGATTTATCTAAAAATAGGTTACCTTTCAATCTACCCGAGTTGAACTATATTAGCATAAATGTAATGTAGAGAAAAAATAGTAGTAGTAACCGTTCTGTTTAAAAAAAATCCAGTTTGTTATTGTTTAAAGATGTGTTAGCATAAGGTTGATGAGTATGTTTTTTTTTCAATATTAACAATTGCATTGTCGAAGTAAACTTTTTCACGCACGTTCAGTATTTCACTATTCATTTTACATTTTAATTAAATAAATGCAGTCCTAACGATTGTAGAAACAACGGCTGGAATGGTGTTATCATATATAGCGCTTTATTTGAAGCAAATTATCCGACCCGGTGAAGAAGTATTTGTGAAGGGTTTAGAAAAAGAAGAAATTGATTGAAAACCTACCTAATGCAAAACATTGTAACTGATATGCTTGCACTAGGTTGTCCTAAGCTATCGGAGTTAAAAATCAACAATCGTTTAAAATATAACATCCATTGTTGTAGACACAGCAATAATAATCTGCAATGCCCAAAACAAAATACCTTTTTTTATTAAAAGAATGGCTTGATAATAATAAAAAAAACAATAGAAAGATTTTGTCTGTATTATTTATTTTAATATAATTTTACAATGTTAGCCTTATTAACTATTATTATAACAACTTCTAGCAAACATTATTTTTATCGATCCAGCTATTGTGTACGTTAGAGAAGCCTATCCATTTTACAAAGACTTTATTTGCAACTATTTCTTAGGACTTTTTCTACCAGGTAAATTCCTGGATGTTTAACCTTTTGCAACTCCATTTCCTAAAATGCACCTTTGATTTCTTATTCGTCTTGATCTTCTAATATATATGTTGTGGGATTGGTTACGTTTACTTTTTTAATCTTAAAAATTTCATTTGACCAGTTTGGCGTGTAACCTTTCGTAAATGCTTTCCTGTGTTTACTAATCCTCACACTGTCTTTAATTGAAAATTTTGGTATTTTGGTTGCAAGTTTGATGTGGGTAAATGATGATTTAAGAATAGTTTTTTCATTTGATTTATCGACTTTTACAGGTTTGACTCCGTTAGTATTGTGAACTGTATTGTTGTATTGTTTCACAATATCGCTTAAATTTTTTATCCAATTGTAAGAACCGTTCAGGTTAAACAAGCGCCACATTTTTTTCCCTTTAAAGTTCTAATTACACGTTCCACAATGCATGCTTTCTTTGTAGAAAGAACACTATAATGGTTTATGCCATATGTCTGCATTAAGGATTGAATTTATTTAAAATTGTTTTCATTGCAGCAGTAACATCAATACCCGTTTTACTTTTAAGTGGTACAGCCCATACGTATTTGGGGAAACAATCAATAACTACTAAAATGTATTTAAATCCTTTGTTTGTTTGCAAATATGGTAGCATTTCAATTAAATCGGTCTGAACAAGGTCATTTAAACCTTTTACTATCACTTTGCGTCTCTTGAAATTTATTCTTGCTGGTTTATGAAGTTCATTTACTATATCCTCTTTCACTTTTGATTAAGCAACTACCATAATACTTTCTTCTAATCAGGATTTATTAAATACAATTAATAAATACTTCCATGTTTGAATGTCGTGGGCTCCACTTGCTTTGAAAGAAACTTTTAATATAAAATCAAGAAACATTGTGGTATTGTTTATAAGTCCGGAACCGGAACAAACGTTGAACACCCTCCTTTAAGTGGATCATGATTGTTTATATTTACCTTCAATTGTAAAACTTCTTGGATTGCCCAACCTGAATCCTTTTCGCTAAATTCCTCTAATCGCTTCGAAATCTTGTCTAATACGTTCTCCTTATACCACCGCTTGAGATTGGTATTTATATCGATGTGACGATTTGCAGTAGAAAACGTCTTCAAATCTATTTCGCCAGTTGTAGTCTTAACAAAGTTAGCGGTCAATATTACATTAACTTTCAACATTGACTTTTTTAAGCAAGCAACAATCTTGCGTTTAAAACTAGCGAACGCCTTGTCTAAGAACACCAGAGGATCTCTATAACTTAAATTGGTAATAAGTCCCGTAATTATTCGACTTCCAAAACATGATTGTACATCATGCCAAATCAGATTTTTTCGAATATGACCTCTAGAAAGCGCTGCATCAATACCTTTACCTTGATATTCCAAAGAGCGTTTCAAGTGCCTCAATCGTACAAGGTAACTTTTAAGATGTGCCAAATTAGATTCCAGCTTACTAGGATTTTCCTGACGATTTTCTTTGTATACCTTATTTCTAATAGCAAGCTTCAATATACTAATATTTGCTTTGATAATTATAATGTGTTTTGTTATTGCATCGACTGATCTGATTAGATTCACGCATTTCACAGTTAATTTCAAAATAGCTCTACTAATCTCGGCCACGGTTTCAGAATTCATGATTCTATACAAATCAATACACTACTTAATATATGTACAGCTTTATTTACTATTTATACAAAAATATCATCTGACAAAAGCAAAACAACCGTAAATGAATTAGCATACAACATCATTTTTCATTCAGCTGCGTTTACTGAAAAAATTTGCTTGCTTGCAGTATAGTAATCAAATGTTTTTTTTATACGACCTTTGATTTATGCTGTGTGTACAGAAAATACACTATCATTACAGCGCTATTTTTTATGGTTACATATAAAAAAATTTAATAAAAATTAAAGCAAGTTTTAAAAAAAATGTCTCAGATTAAACCGTCAATGTTGTTTATTAATTTACACGCACTATAGAATATGCAATGTGCAACGCATGACATTCTCCATAAAACTTTGTTAAAGCAATTTATTTCTTCATCAGTTAAAGGATTAATTATAGCACGTAGTAAAACTAACTCATGATGGAGGTATAAAATAATTTTTTAAAATTCAACGAATGCTACGTAATGAAATTTAAATTACACAACGTTATTTATATGATAAAACTTTTGGTCTTTTATATGACCTTAATAAATACTTGTTTGAAATGAATGTCAATAGCTTTAAGTGAAAAAATCAGTTAGACAAACCGCTCATTTCGCGCTTTGTGAGTTTATTCACACAGATATATAAAATTATTATAACACCGTATAGTTAGCAATCTCCTCCGATTTACTTTGCAGTAAAACTGAATGTGATTTTGTATCAAGGTTTTATTTTATTATAAAAAAATGTTGCCAATTCAAACTTCTTCTCTGCATTGCCCTAAGCGAATAAAAAGAAACGTAGTAAAAAATTAACTCATGCCTTAATCGACTAATACAGTAATATTGACGGGTATTGATGTTACTTTCTGCAACGAAAACAATTTTTAACACAGTACTCGCTGTCGTATGTAATTTTTTTAATCAATACTACAAAAGTAGGCAATAGTTAGTATCAGTGGTTGATGTACTAAGAATTCTTTTATCATCACTTGGATTAGGAACAATTTTGTTTTTGTTTAATAGTAAACACATCATGTTTGACTGATCTAATTAAACATTGCTGTTTCTGTACAGTCTGATATCGATTAAAAAAATGTATAAAAGTCAAGTTCTTTCAGTTGTACTGAAAAAAGTATGCAATTTTTTTTCAGAAAACGATGCAAATTTTTAATTTTTTCTAACAGGTCAGTTTATTATTTAATATAAATACTGCACGTAGATTTTACCAACAGTATAGAAAAAAAAGTTTATGATATCGATAAAAAAAATGTATAAAAGTCAAGTTCTTTCAGTTGTACTGAAAAAATGTAAATATTTCAAATGATTTCTAGGTAAAATTTAATTTTTTTGTTTTGCAATTGACAACTTTAATTTTAAAATATGGTATATACGCGTGCACCGTTTCGAAGCCAGACCGGTCTTCTATTAATGCTGACTAAGTGGATTTATTTATTATTCTGCTGATGATAGCATTAAATTTCTCGCTTTTTATTTTTCTGTAGACGTCAGCATTAAAAAAATTTATACATGACTGGCTTTATTAAATTTTCTATAGATTTTATATTTCTACAATTGCTATCTAGACAATACCTTAGCATCAAATTCTTGCTTACATGAGTTGAATTTTCTGCTGTTCTTGTTGTTTAATATCCTTATATACTCAAGATATGTGTGTGTGTGGTAATCGTTCAATCTTTATTGCCAAGTTGTAGTTGTGTGTTCTATAGAACAAATCAAAAAATAAAACCTTTTTTTAATTATCCTTTACCGTTCAGAGTTGGAGTGAGTTACAACTGTTCTTTATATTTGGGAACTTAAGTGAATTATAGTATGTTTATTCTAGAGTACATAACTTCTCTGCACTTACATTTTTCAACATACGTGTGTTTTGAAGTATGTATGTTCCATTGAAAGTAATATAAAGCCGATCCTAATTCAAAACGTGCCCACAAGTATTTTACATTTGAAAGTATATAAGAATTCAGGTTTTCACATTTTACATTAAAAGTATATAACGCCAATCCTAATTCAAAACGGTGCACGTGTAACTTCTCGCTAGAAAACCGAATTCAAAACAGCTACACACATTTTTCTCTGCACTTACATTTTTCAACATACGTGTTTTTCATTGAAAGTAATATAAAGCCGATCCTAATTCAAAACGGTGCACGTGTAACTTCTCGCTAGAAAACCGAATTCAAAACAGCTACACACATTTTTCTCTGCACTTACATTTTTCAACATACATGTGTTTTGAAGTATGTATGTTCCATTGAAAGTAATATAAAGCCGATCCTAATTCAAAACGTGCCCACAAGTATTTTACATTGAAAGTATATAAGAATTCATGTTTTCACAACTATTTTATATTGAAATGTTTTCAAACTATTTTACTTTGAAATTATATAAGGCCGATCCTAATTCAAAACAGTGCACGTGTATTTTACATATGGAAAATACGTCTAAACACGTTTTGAATTAGGACCGGCCCTACCCCACTACTCTCAATGTAAGGTTTGCCTGGTGTAATCTTTGGAATATCTCCTCTAGGTTCTTAAGATGTTCTTCAAAAGACTGGCCAAGCACTATCACGTTGTCTAGGTACACCAGATATGTTTTCTAGGAGAGTCCACGCAGAATCGACTCTATTAATCGTTCGAAAGTAGCAGAGGCATTGCATACTCCAAATGGCATGACCTTGCACTGCCATAATCCAGTTCCAATTGTAAACGCAGTTTTTTCTTTATCGTTTGTCTCCAAGCCTACCTGCCAGCATCCGCTTTTCAAGTCCAAGGTCGAAAACCATTTAGATCCGGATAGATAGATAGATAGATAGATTTAGATCCAAGGTGTCATCAATTCTGTGCAACGGATAGCTGTCTTTCTTTGTCACATTGTTAAGCCGCCGGTAGGCTACACAAAACCTTGTCGACCCGTCCTTTCTCTTGACAAGCACTACCGGGGATGCCCATCGAGGGTTCAATCACTCCCTGTTCCTCCATATCGGTGATAATTTGCTCGGTTTCTTTACGATTTGCCAAAGGAAGCCGCCTGGGGTGTTGTCTTATCGGTTGCGCATCTCCAGTATTGATCTTATGTTGCACAACATTCGTTCTTCCTTTCTCACTATCATAAAGTGCAAACACACGTCGATTTCGTCGACCAGTTTTTTTACCTTGCCCAGTTGGTTGCCGTTTAATCCTTGACACGAAGGTATCAACATATCCAACATTTTCTGTGAGCAACCGTTGGCTGGTTTATCTTTCGTGTCGTCCACATAACGTTTAATATGGCATACTGATATGCAACTTCCCACAATCATGTATTTCTTCAGAGTCACCGTATGCGGATTAATGTTTAGCACCCTTACTGGTATTATATTTCGAAACTTTACCATCGTTCTTCCAATCAGTAATCCCTCCTGACCCATTCCCGATTCAGTTGCTTCTATCATGCGTACTTTTCCTTCCCGGAGCGTACCATCCGGCCGTCCCATTACTATCATTTCCACCTTCTCGAGTATCTTCATGTCACAAATCATTCGAACTTGCATCGTCTGATTACTCGTCCCTTGAAATGGAATCTCATCATCACCTATCCGAAGCACATTTTCTTTCATGTTTACATGAAAGCCATATTTTCTCATGAGATCCATTCCAAAGATCACTTCTTCTGTAATTTCACCTTCCAACACCCGATGATTAATTACTTTGTCCCCAATTGCCAACATAACGGCAGTCTCTCCGTGTGTACAAATTTTCTAATCACTTGCCGTTCGAAGACACACCGATGCAGGTAGCACTTTTCCATAACCAACCAAATCTGGTCTCACAATAGTCCTTGTTGCTCCTGTATCCACGAGTAATCGGACAACCCTACCATTAATTTCACCATCGATATAAATGCTGTCCAGACTTCCCACCAACGATGCAGAACGGATGATAATCTCCCGAGCACTACGTTGTGCTCTAGTTTTCCTTCAATCGGTTGTTTTGCTGGTTGAGTGCAGCGTCTCTGTATATGACCAACTTCACCGCAGTTCCAGCATCGAAGACGCCATCTCCGCGTTCGTTGTCTTTCCAGCCTATCCGTCACACCGACCTTCGTTACTCACTTTGTGTGATGTCTGCTTAGCTGCTTCAAATTCAAGCACATGGGCCAGTGCCTCATCTAAAATTTTTGGCCGTGCTAATCTAAGCGCTTGATGTATTTCGCTGTCTTTAACGCCATCCACAAATGTTTGAACAGCCAGTTGTTCGAGGAAACTATCTGGTGCCGTGAGATATGCCAATCTAGCTAATCTGGCAATGTCAGCTTCGAATTCTTGCAGGCTTTCAATTGTACTTTGCGAGCGGTTATTAACTTGTGCATGGTAGACCTGTTGAAGATGAGCGTCTCTATATTTCATCTCAAGCTTCGACATTAAGAGGCCGTAATCATTCTGCTGGTGATCGGGAATTGTTTGTAAGATGTTAAGAGCTTCTCCCCGTAGGACCACAATTAGAGAGATAGCATTCTCTTTGTAGCACCAACCATTGTATATTGCGGCGGCTTCAAATTGTTTCAAATATGTGGGCCAAGGTGTTTTACCATCGAATGTGGGCGGTTTCACTCTAAATTCCGACGGTATTGACTTGTTTTCTTCCATGCTCCTTATTTCTGAGATGTTCTGATTTACAACTTGGTTTACTAATTCAAGTAGCCGCATTGTTAGTGAAATCACTTGTTCTTGCAGCCTCATCACATTTTCCATTTTTACCAATTTACCGTCTAACTTTTGCTCAACTGTTTTTGCCTGTTCTGTGAAATCTTCTTTCAATGCAATGGAGCTTTCTATTAATCTTTGTTCTAACGTGACTGTACTTTCATTCAACTTTTCTTTCATTTTCACAGCATTTTCACATAACCGTTTTATTTTCTCAGCATTTTCACTAAGGCTTTCTTCCATTTTCTTAGCGCTTTCACTTAACCTTTCGGTAAAATTTGGTTCTAGTTCAACTGACCTCACTACGTTTTCATCGAGTGTCACTTCTAGTTTAGCCGACCTCTCTTCCATAGAGGATTTAAAATCCTTAAGGAACGTCATTAAAGTTTCTGCGTCCATTTAACTTTGGCTTCTTGTAACTGGCATATACAAACTACTCAAATGTCTTTAAACTTAATTATTTATCCAACACAGCCTGACACCAATGTAGCGGGCTACTGCTAACGCGTTTTACTAATTTAAAACAAGTAGTAATAAAATTCTTTACTACTGACTATTCATAAGTCCAATTAACAGTATATGCCTTATTTATAAATATTTTCAGTCCAATTAACAATGAAACACTATCACAATAATGCTATTTACAAGCACTAATATCTTCTTAAACTAAATTCTTAACCATAGGTCTATTAACAACACTACTATTATTTATTTATTATACTTTTGTCTATTTACGTATTCCACAAGCTGTCGGTACAATATACACTTTCACATAATATAACATTTATGTTTACTCTTGGACTTCGAAAAGCCTAACTATTTAACTTTACACGATATAATTTATATTCGACATTCTGGTATAGACTAAACTCTTACATTTAACAGCGGTCTTATGTATACCCTGAATTAAAATAGATGATTCATTCGCTGGTATGTGCTCGAAAGTTCTTGATTCATAAAGAATAAACAGTGCTTACGGCGCTTGTGTGTTTGACGGGTTGCCTAATAGTAGCTCGTAGCAATATATATTGTACGGGAATGTCTGCTACAGAAGTGAAATGCATTGAACCAAAAAAACGAATAATGAAAATTGTGTGACAAGTATGAACAATGACTACTGCAACTCTCAAAGCTACTTAAGTTTGTTAATGAGTTAAAGTAGGAGGTAGATAATCTTAAATCTGCATTAGCCAAACAAGTCTCTTTACAAATGTGTAATAAAGAAATATTCAATGAGGTATCTGCACGCCAGTGCAGAGTTAATAACCTCATTGTCTACAATGTTTAGGAAAGTGAATCGAATATTATGTCAGAGAGAATCGATTTTGACACACGGCAAATCAGTACTATACTTGAAACAATTGGTGCTACTGAATTTAAACAGGGAACAATTTTAAGACTTGGAAAGGCTAGTACTAAATCGAGGCCTACGAAAATAATTTTTAATTGTACACAATATGTTCTGACTGTGATACGCAAAAATAATGAACTGGTCACTGAAAAATATAGATTGTCAACTGATAAAACACCACTGCTACGTGATTATTATAATAAACCAAGAAAAGAATTTGAAGAAAGAAAATTATCGGGAGAAGAAGATATATTTATCAAGTACATCCGAGCTGTTCTACGTATAGTAAATAGAAAACAAAAAACGTAATAAGAATTATCACCGCGGGGTGGTGCGTATTCTGAATCTTACAAGTCTGTGTAAACGAGTTTTAGATATGTATTATAATAAATGAGATATCGGAATTCCTTACAATAACGTGTCACCCTGTATACTTATACGAATCCTGTAAATACCTGTATAACTACGCAAGATATCTATTAAAATTAATAGACGTCAGTCTCTAAATAAAAAAGCAAGAGAGTGTAATACGAATTAATTTTTAAACTAATCGTTTTTCTCATACTAACACTGATAAATGGTATAGTATGTTTTCCTATATTTTCCAGCCTCCATAAACGATAATGCGACAATAGGAAACACCGAAATTACAATTTGAATAGCTAATTAGTCGCTTTCCAGTTTAAATCATAGTTCTTTTATTACACAAATACCATTTAGCATATGAAGCCATTCACAACAGGATGCTTTGTAAAAATGAAGTTCACCAGATTTTAAAATTTTTAAAGGAAGTTTATATAATGTGAAAAATCGCAATGCTAAAAATGAAGTTGCTAGCAATACTCAAACGTAAGGAAACATTGATATCAAAGTGAGCCTTCAGCCAACGAAAAATTTGCTTTTGTGGAAACCTAATGCAACGCCTCATAGAGAAGTTGCTATGGCAACTTGGGCTCTTTTTGCGATTAAATCAATACTACTGTGTAATCTCCTATAACCTCGAAAGGCAAACTTTACTTTCGCCTATCTATTTAAAGCTGCAGCGTACTTGTATGTTTAGCTGAATCTTGGGTTTTAATTTATATAACAAATTAAAACAATTGATAGGGTAATAAATTATCCCTAGTGTAAACAATTAGTACTCAAGTGCAAGCAGAAGTTTGAACCGAGCAATATATATGATTGGCTTTTTAATAAACCTCTGTTGGTGCCGATATGTTGCCAGTTACCGTAACAGCTATTAATTAGATTTGCCTGGTGTGTATGTTGAGTAGCTATACAAAATAATATTGAAAATAGTGTAACTGACAACGAATGAATTTAACATCATCCCCTTAATTCAATTTATACCCGGGACGATTAATTGGCAACATCCTACACCACCCAGTTCGAAGAAGGTAGTACAGATTTTTAGTGAATGCAGCGCTTTTTGTAACATGCGCAATCGACTCAAATCCCGGGAATTATTGATTAGTGGAACAGAGCATACGAAGTCAATGTGTAGAAAAATTTAGATACCATGTAATCAATTATGATTGGAAACCCTAATATTTAATAATTGTTCCCAGTACAAACCTGCGTCTTTTGAAATGTTTTAATAACAGCAAATCTTCAACTAATTAAAGTTGTAACAAGCAGATTAATAAAAGATGTAAGCTTTTAGAATTTAACTAACGAAAACTGGTCGTAATAGTCAAATACCTATCGTTTACTAATTGTTGACGTCAGTAGAGCATAATTGGGACTTTTGTGACCTCATTTCCTCCAGAATCCCTCATTTCCTCACTTATCTGGACCAAATTTACATGTAAATTCCCATAAGGAGGAAATGAGGGAGATGAATCTTTGCCTTGCTCCGCCTTGCTCTCCGCCTTGCTCTCCGCCTTGCTCGGAAACCCCCCCAACCATTTTGATTACGTCACACCCGCATTCTTTCCACCCGCGAGATAAATCTTTTTCCACACTTCCTCCCACGAGATAAATGTACATTGTTTGGTATCAATTAATATTAGATTTTTCTCAGCTACCCGAATCTCTAAAAATTTTTTAGATTGCATCACCCCCCAGAGAGCTACCCTGATTTTAAAATTTTTTTACCGCTAACATTCTGAACCAAAATAGTTTTTTTCGTCTAACCAATGCATCTTTCGAAATAAACCTATCTTGTTTGATATTAATTAACATTAGATTTTTCTCAGCTATCCAAATCTCTAGGAATTTTTCAGATAGCGCCATCCCCAAGGGAGCCACCCTCGTTTTAAGATTTCTTACCTGTAGCGACTTTTGAGCGTCTGCATAATTTTTTTTAGTCATGCGATACACTAAATTAGCTTAGAATTTTACGCAGAATTTGAATCTGCAAACAGATTTCAAATCGGACCACGCCCTGCAAAGTTACACTTTAAGTTCTCAAACCTCTAAATTTTGCTCTTTACTTTATAAGCAAAACTAACAAATAGTTTTCTTCGTCTAACCATTGCATCTTTTGAGATAAACCTATCTTGTTTGGTATCAATTAATATTAGAATTTTCTCAGCTACCCAAATCTCTAGGAATTTTTTAGATATCATCATCCCCCAGACAGCTACCCTCATTTTAAGATTTCTTACCTGTTGCTATTTCTGAGCGTTCTTATAATTTTTTTATACATGCGATACATTAAATTAGTCTAAAATTTTACGCTAAATCGGAATCTGCAAACAGATTTAATATAGGACCACGCCCTGCAAAGTTACACATATACCCTCGGCGAGATAAATCTTTCTCCACATTTCTACCCACGAGATAAACCTACCTTGTTTGGTATCAATTAATATTAGAATTTTCTCAGCTACCCGAATCTCTTTAAATTTTTTAGATAGCTCCATCCCCCAGAGAGCTACCCCCATTTTAAGATTTTTTTTTTGCTGGTAGCGATTTCTGACGGTCCTTATAAATTTTTTATACATGCAATATATCTTGTTAGTCTAGAATTTTATGTAGAATCAAAATCTCTAAATAGATTTAAAATCGAACCACCCCTTACCATTTTACACACACCCTCTAAATTATAACTTTTCTGCAGCTCATACCTAAAAGAAAATCTAAAGCCCATTCTTAAAACTTTTATTACAGACAATTTTACTAATACAGTTTAAATTTTGTAAACCACATTTCTAAATACATATTCACAATTTTTTATTTTCAACCTAGAACTTCTCATATCGGCTTATACTTATTAATATTTATTTCTAAATAGAGCACCTTTTCCAAAGACCAACCGGACCCACGTGTTTCAAATTCCTCTGATTTTGTTCGCATGGTTTCGCTTAAGACCTCGTACATAGAGTATTGCCCGAAATAAACAGTACTGAAACTAAGTTGGCGGTGTTTTTATGCGTGCGCTGCCACACTCAAGTTAGCTAGTATAGACCTGTCAAGTAAACCTCAAACAAGTAATTAGTAGGGCCTAATTGTTAAAAATGGTGTTAAGTACAGAGGAGAAAGTGTTTCTGGTAGAGCATTATTTTCGTTCATACGGAATCGGCCGACATAATGGTGCAAGTTTGCTACACGTGTCTGATCAATTCACACAAAGGTTTAATAAACGTTCTCCAAGTAATGCTGTAATTTTGAAGGCTATGTGAATCGTCGCACAAATCGATTTCTGGGCTTTGCCAGACCCGATGAGGTTCAAGAGGTTCCTTTACATAGTGAAAAAGTGAGTGTCTGGTGTGCTGTTTCCGGACACGGAATCATTGGTCCGTACTTTATCGAAGAGAATGGTAGGCAAGTCACACTTAATCAACAGAAGTACAGACAAATTTTAACACGATTTATCCCTGATCTACGTCAATTCTGTCGTGCACGTAACTTGGCATTTCGAAACCAATTTTTTCAGCAGGACGGGGCAACTTGCCATACTGCTGCCGCAATTCGTCAATTTCTTCAAGAACATTTTCCAAGCAAATTCATATCACGATTTACTGACTTCCCTTATCCATCACATTCTCCAGACAACACACCTCCAGACGCATACATTTGGGGCATGGCTAAAAATGCCGTTTTCAAACGGGCACCACAAACCATCGATGAATTAAAGGATGCCGTTAGAGTCTTCTTCGCAGCCCTGAGACAACCCTTATTCAATAACATGACCAGAAACTTAGAACATCGTTATGAAGTCTGTCTCGAACGAGGAGGTGCACATTTAGAACATATAATAAAGTGTCAATAATATGTATTTTTTAAATATACAAAACAATTACAATTTCAGTACTGTTTATTTCGGGCAATACTGTATTTTCCAGATTACTAAAAGACGTTATATCCACATTTTTTGTGTTAAAGGATTTCACATCGGTAGTCTCTTCCCCCATTTTGGTGTAAACGCCGCAGAGCTCGCAATAGACTTTTACTGCTGTATGTTGTATTCTTTTTTCATTAGTTAATCGAATAAATCGCTCTTTCTGCTTCCAAAGAAACTCGGACACTCCATCGTCGACACTGGCGTTCTTTATGCGATAGCTAGCCATACGGTTGTTAAACGCTGTGCTTACCATTTCTACACCATCGTCGTTAGTAGCGGTAACTAATGCATTTTTATGTTTGTTGCTCTTTAAGTGTGCGGCGTAAGTAGTTTTTTCCATTTCGAAATCGCATACTTTACACATAATTCGTGGTTGTTTCGTACAAGACCCTTTAACAGCCGGCGGAGCTGAACGTTTACTGCTTAATAACATAACGTGCTGTTTTTCCTTGTGTCGCTGTAAGTTGTCCATTCTCGTAAAAGCGATACCACAAGACCCACAGTTAAAGTACTTTGCTGCCAACGGATGTATAAGCTTAACCCTAGACGATGTTACACCACGACATTTGTTCTGATGCCGTTTGAGAGCATTTTTCTAGGTATAGGAAGCACCGCAAGAGTTGCATTTAAAAACGTTTGCAGGTACCATTTTAGTACAAAACAGAATCCGCACTATAGAACTTTGGTTAAACTTGTAAGCGAACTAACTTATAACTAAAGAGTTTACTCCTGCATACCTGCTTTATGTACCCTATAGAATGCATACCGAAGGTTTCCGAAGACACCCGAACGAAGTTGAGGATTCAGCGGGGAACTAAATGACGTCATCTTGTGCCAATCCTTGCAGCTCGTCCAATACATTTAGCACCAATGTATGCGCCCGGTTCGCTCCGTCCATGCTGCGAATACCGTTAGTAGAAACCCCGGAGAACGTTTTCCATGTTATACGGATCAATAATCGCATCGCGTAAATATTATAAATCCAAAAGGGTGGCAACATACGCACACAAATTGCGTGCAAGTCGTGCTGTAGAAGATGCAGTGCTACTATAACCATATACTTAATAAAAACACTTTAAACCTTTACTAAGGAAATACCAACTTGTTGTCTACAGGATACTTACTACTAACGCAATTTAATTTTAAATAACTTCTACGTCATACTTTAGGAAATGGTAGGCTTGAATATTTTCCAAATGAATCACCAAGCGAAAGTATATGCTTAGCGGTATTAAAATTAACCATTAATTTCCCATTTTTACGACTGTGGTTAATTATAGATTAAAATTTAATTTGTTCACGTTCGAGCTTCCCGTAAACTAACATATTTTATAGCAACAATGCGCTGTATAATACATGCAAACCCCTTCTCTGCGCTACTGCTATTCTTGTAATTGCTAGAAAAAGTCACTCTCTTTTTTATTGTTAGGACCGATGCAAAGCACCATTTTTTTATACTTTCTATAGCACATCGCGCACTTTTTCGTCTGAAAATTAAATTTTGCTTCTGTAGGCTTTTACACTTTCGCATAGCGGTCGGCCGCACGTAATGATTTCTAGAACCGGTAAGTACTCGATATCGCCCAAATAGAGAATTAGATGCTCGATGTCTGTCAACTTCCGATTCCCTCGTAAAAGGTAGAAAAAACTCGGTCAATCATCCATTATACTTCGGCCTGCTACGGTTTTGATAATTTCCAAACATTTTTCAAACGACAATGGGCTGAGAATTTTTTAAACCTTCGAGGGATCTATAAGTCGTGATCAATTACACATTCGAGCTACCCGTAAACTAACAATGCGCTGTATAATACATGCATACCCCTTCTCTGCGCTACTGCTATTCTTGTAATTGCTTGAAAAAGTCACTCTCCTTTTTACTGCTAGGGCCGCTAAAAAGCACCATTCCATACCTTCTTTATAAGTGTAGCACATCGCGCACTTTTTTGTCGGATAATTAAATTTTTGTTTATGTAGGACTTTACACTTTCGCTTATTTAAACATCTAATACAATCGATTAACCACTTTCGATTATTCTAACGGGGAGCCACCATACATCCCACCGCACCGTTCTTTTTGAATCCAACGATCCTATGGGCTTCCGCACACTAACACCTGACGTATCTTTCCTATTATTTGTTAAACAAAAACTACCGGCATCGCCATTGTGGACGTAAACAGATGTTTGTGGATGTGTACGAGAGTATGTAACCATATACATTAATCAGTCTAAGCTATTTTATTTAACCCCAGAAAACTACTATTTTTCTAAACCACAATTAATAATCGCCGTTATAGATTTAACATTTCTACCATTACCCAATGACTGGTGCTACGTACATGGAAACTTTAATTTCTTATTGGAGAGAATCCTTATTCTCCCACGCACTGTTGCGTAGTTGCATGCCTACCCCTTTTGGAGGTATATGCTCGTTATAGGTTGTAAGACCCTCGGTTTTACTTAACTACAATTCGTGAGACCCCTTTAATCTTTTTAATCGTATCTTTCTCGCCTACAATACAGTAGGACTTAACATTACTACCAACAAATTCTAATACTGGACCACCATTAAATACGTCTTTAATTTTCCCTACAACTTTTTTTGTTGACAAGTGTTATATTGTATTTATTATACGCGGGGTAGTCACTCTTTTAAGATAAATATATTTTGCTAGGTATCAACTAATATTAAATTTTTTCTAGAGACCCCAAATCTGTAAATAAATTTTAAATAGCACCACCCCATACAAAGTTATGCCTTTTAAAGACCCCAAACCTCTAATTTTTGCTCATCTTTATTTAACTCCATTTTTAAAACCTTTTTCGCTACCCAAGACATATACCTTAGCCAACCATCTCCCAAGAAATCTAAAACCGCCGTGTCCCGCGAATACCACGTGGAGATAACACGTATACTCTGTCAACCAGGATAGAAGTCGGAAGGATTTGGAAGGTGGGAGAAGAACTTAAAAATTATAGTATCTTAAAACTAGTATATACAAATATAAACAACTATCTTATATCTGTACACCCCCATGCGTAGATTGTTGTACTATTAGGAATGATGTACCTTTTGTCATCTTCTCTCGATAAACTAATTTTATTAATAAGCTACGTGTACAAATCGTATTTTTTACTCCGGATACATACGCAGGCAAGTACTCGATACCATCCAAATAACGAATTGGATGCTTGGTGACTGTTAACATCCGCTTCCTCGTGTACGCCCAGACACATCCCAGCCCATGAGCACCCCGCGCATGCACACCCCTCCCCATACGCACCCCTGCGCATACGCACCCCTGCCTATGTTCGCTGCCCATGCGCACCACTCTCTGTGCGACTGCTATTTCGGGGTAACGTCACAGCCTTTTATAAATAAAGAACAATGTTATATACTATTATAAAATGTTTATTCTGACATTATACATAACAAATTTAAAAATATTTAATGTCAAGCATGGAGTCATTTAAACTTAATTTTAATACAAAGTTATACACAGAAGACAGTCCCTTCTTTATGTTTGTTTGCAGTGGTTTTAATTTTATATAATTTGATTCGCAGCTTAAAATTTAAATCGACACCCAAGTCTTCTATCTCCTTTTCTAACCAATAGTTTGATACATAAAGACCGTCTAGGTTTTCGAATTGTAAAATGTACCGAAGTTTGCCTCTATATTTAAAGTCTTTGATTCCGCCGACAACCAGATCCATTCCTTCGTGTAATTCTTGCAGCTTGTGACAATCTTTTAATCGCAGCTTTCCCACTATATCCTGCATACGTATCTTGTTAGCTTGATCGACTTCTTCTTGTCGGTATTGGAGGAAATTCTTTTTCTCCCACACACTGTTGTGTAGTTGAATATCCACCACTTTTGGGAATATATTGTTGTTATAGGTTGTAAGACCCTCGGTTTTAAATGATCCGAAAGGTTCTTTACTATGTAAATATACAATGTTTAGCGGAACCCCTTAGCGTGTGGTGTACGCCAAGTTTACGAAACCCGCATTCCTTAGTTCGTCTTTGTTATCTGCCATTGTGATAAATACGTTTTTAGAATAACCTTTTAAAAAGTATACGGATTTAGTACCATCCTTTTCTGCAAGAACGCCTACATAACTAAAAGAGTCTTTTTTACTAACCGCAAATGCATACAGCTTGTACAACCCGGATGTATCTAAGTCAGTCCATCGGCACATAAAATAATCTTTTAATTCTTCCTCATTTTCTCTAATAAGATGTTCTTTGTCTAACACATCTTTGTATTGTTCGCGTATTGTCGCAGTGTTTACCATGTAGTCCAATTTTCGCCTTTTTGCACCCATTTCTTCTAATTCCAGTTGTCTTTTTCTACAACTTACAGCGTATGGCATGCATAATGGGGCGATTTCCTTTAGCGTAAACGGATAGAGTTTACTACCAATATTTGCGCGTTGTCGTACAACCTCTGGGCGAATGTTAGGTGTATTTATCAATCCCAATTCCGAAATGACTATTTCTCTTGGAATTGTAGAATATGTTGTTGCAGATTGTGTAAAATATGTACTACCTGCTTTAATGTAGCACTTGTGTAAGATTTTTATTTTATCTTGGCTGTCTTCCTCCTCTACTATCTCCAAATAATTTACGGGTAAATAGTTAAAACTAAAAGCCGAAAGCACATACTTTATCAATGTTTCCCTTTCCTTTGGTTTTTCGGACAACTTAATTTGCAAGCCCGTCAATTTCTTTGTATTACCATTCCCCCAATACACGTACTGTAGTAGGTTATTATACACTAAACAGCAGCTATTTTGTAGCTTGTCCGATAGTTTACTCCACATTTTGGCAAGTGGTACCGAGTACATTGGCGCCTTTAGGAAGTATAACTTACTATCTTCCAATAACGTTAAACAGTCTTTTAAGGGATTATACACCCGTTCCGCACTGACATAGCTTCCAATTGCACAGTTGTTTATTGTCGCTTCCAATCGCGTATTACCATGTTTTTTAGCTAAAGTAGACGCAGATGTTTCTTTTAAACGTACATCTGGACAACGTAAAAAATCTAGTATATGATTGCCAAGTTGTTTATTAACACCAGGACTTGTTATCTGACACACAAATTTGTTGTATATCTTAATTCTTGCATTGGTTGTTAGCCATGTTAAACAATCAATTCCCACAGTTTTATTGTTGTCAACTATAATATTACACTTTTCTTCGTATTCGCCCTTATAGCAAAAGTTATGGTTTGTAGTTAAATAATTACACATCTCCATCTTGCTAAATATGCCCGCAAAATCTTGGGTTACATCCATGTCAAAAAGATAGAAATAATCTTTTTCGAGTTCGTCTAATGTATCTGGTAGTTCCTCCAATAAAGCTTCCAACTTAACATCTGCTAGTTCCACTTTGTATGGAACACATAGGATTTTTTTTATTAATGCATTCGAGGTCTTCTTTTCCGATAATTTCTTTTACTCTCTGGCCCATCTTGTTAGTGCTTTCCAGACAAAACGGAAGCTTAGCTTTAACACCATGCCTAGCGGAAACAAATCGGTCAAACTTTCTTCGTAGGTAGCTGTTAAATGCACCACAATTTTTTTTTTTTAGGATAAACATCCTTTTGTTTGCAGATGTTTGTTCGGCGTCAGAAAAGTCGCAAATTTTAACCAACATTATATTGTCACAAAATGGTTCTGTAATTGGTATGTGTAGTTCACCAGTCAGCATCTGTTTACCTTCGACATAACAAATATTACCAATATCTGTCACCAGATTATTGTTGCACATATTTTCTGCCAACAGCCGTAATCCAAATCGCTCATTTGTCGGTTTCACTTTATTCCCAAGAAGTTGAGAAAAGTTAATCACCTTGGAGACGCTCATGTTTACCGTTCTAGCTACTATCGAATACTAAATTGAATACAAAAAAATTGTTCTCTTATGTATTCTACAGAGTAGGGTCGTATATTGCCGAAGATAGTCGAATATGTTTTTATCCGACCTAGGCTGACAGGAATGCGCATTGACATATGTCCTGATGTATGTAGGATGTTAGGTTAGGGCGAAATTACCCCATAGGGTGAAATTGCCCCATAGGGTGAAATTGTCCCATAGGGTGAAATTGCCCCATAGGGTGAAATTGCCTCCGATCTAGGTCGGATTTAATCCGACCTAGATCGGATTTTAATCCGTCCTAGATCGGATTTTAATCCAAAGGTATTGCTGTATTTAGGAGGGTAAACATTGTTTGTTTAAATGTGGAAGGGAGGACTTGTCAGGAGTTAGGTTAGCAAATGTTGTCCGAAGTTAGGTTAGGTTAGTTGGACTTGTGTGGACTTAGGTTAGATAAACGGAAAAAATGATAGGTTAGGTCAGCGTCGCGACGCTGACCTAACCTATCAAGACCTCGAATGCATAAATAAAAAATTCCAAAATCCTATATGTGTTCCATACAAAGTGGAACTAGCAGATGTTAAGTTGGAAACTTTATTGGAGGGACTACCAGATATATTAGACGAACTCGAAAAAGATTATTTCTATCTTTTTGACATGGATGTAACCCAAGATTTTGCGGGCATATTTAGCAAGATGGAGATGTGTAATTATTTAACTACAAAGCATAACTTTTGCTATAAGGGCGAATACGAAAAAAAGTGTAATATTATAATTGACAACAATAAAACTGTGGGAATTGATTGTTTAACATGGCTAACAACCAATGCAAGAATTAAGATATACAATAAATTTGTGTGTCAGATAACAAGTCCTGGTGTTAATAAACAACTTGGCAATCATATACTAGATTTTTTTCGTTGTCCAGATGTACGTTTAAAAGAAACATCTGCGTCTACTTTGGCTAAAAAACATGGTATTACGCGATTGGAAGCGACAATAAACAACTGTGCAATTGGAAGCTATGTCAGTGCGGAACGGGTGTATAATCCCTTAAAAGACTGTTTAACGTTATTGGAAGATAGTAAGTTATACTTTCTAAAGGCGCCAATGTACTCGGTACCACTTGCCAAAATGTGAAGTAAGCTATCGGACAAGCTACAAAATAGCTGCTGTTTAGTGTATAATAACCTACTACAGTACGTGTATTGGGGGAATGGTAATACAAAGAAATTGACGGGCTTGCAAATTAAGTTGTCCGAAAAACCAAAGGAAAGGGAAACATTGATAAAGTATGTGCTTTCGGCTTTTAGTTTTAACTATTTACCCGTAAATTATTTGGAGATAGTAGAGGAGGAAGACAGCCAAGATAAAATAAAAATCTTACACAAGTGCTACATTAAAGCAGGTAGTACATATTTTACACAATCTGCAACAACATATACTACAATTCCAAGAGAAATAGTCATTTCGGAATTGGGATTGATAAATACACCTAACATTCGCCCAGAGGTTGTACGACAACGCGCAAATATTGGTAGTAAACTCTATCCGTTTACGTTAAAGGAAATCGCCCTATTATGCATGCCATACGCTGTAAGTTGAAGAAAAAGACAACTGGAATTAGAGGAAATGGGTGCAAAAAGGCGAAAATTGGACTATATGGAAAACACTGCGACAATACGCGAACAATACAAAGATGTGTTAGACAAAAGAACATATTATTAGAGAAAACGAGGTAGAATTAAAAGATTATTTTATGTGTCGATGGACTGACTTAGATACATCCGGGTTGTACAAGATGTATGCATTTGCGGTTAGTAAGAAAGACTCTTTTAGTTATGTAGGCGTTCTTGCAGAAAAGGATGGTACTAAATCCGTATACTTTTTAAAAGGTTATTCTAAAAACGTATTTATCACAATGGCAGATAGCAAAGACGAACTAAGGATTGCGGGTTTCGTAACCTTGGCGTACACCACACGCAAAGGGGTTCCGCTAAACATTGTATATTTACCTAGTAAAAAACCTTTCGGATCATTTAAAACCGAGGGTCTTACAACCTATAACAACCATATATTCCCAAAAGTGGTGGATATGCAACTACACAACAGTGTGTGGGAGAAAAAGGATTTCCTCCAATACCGACAAGAAGAAGTCGATCAAGCTAACAAGATACGTATGCAGGATATAGTGGGAAAGCTGCGATTAAAAGATTGTCACAAGCTGCAAGAATTACACGAAGGAATGGATCTGGTTGTCGGCGGAATCAAAGACTTTAAGTATAGAGGCAAACTTCGGTACATTTTTTAATTCGAAAACCTAGACGGTCTTTATGTATTAAACTATTGGTTAGAAAAGGAGATAGAAGACTTGAGTGTCGATTTAAATTTTAAGCTGCGAATAAAATTATATAAAATTAAAACCACCGCAAACAAACATAAAGAAAGGACTGTCTTCTGTGTATAACTTTGTATTAAAATTAAGTTTAAATGACTCCAAGCTTGACATTAAATATTTTTAAATTTGTTATGTATAATGTCAGAATAAACATTTTATAATAGTATATAACATTGTTCTTTATTTATAAAAGGCTGTGACGTTACCCCGAAATAGCAGTCGCACAGAGAGGGTGCGCATGGGTAGCGAACATGGGCAGGGGTGCGTATGCGCAGGGGTGCGTATGGGGAGGGGTGTGCATGCGCGGGGTTCTCATGGGCTGGGATGTGTCTGGGCGTACACGAGGGAAGCGGATGTTAACAGTCACCAAGCATCCAATTCTTTATTTGGATGGTATCGAGTACTTGCCTGCGTATGTATCCGGAGTAAGAAATACGATTTGTACACGTAGCTTATTAATAAAATTAGTTTATCGAGAGAAGATGACAAAAGGTACATCATTCTAATAGTACAACAATCTACGCATGGGGGTGTAAAGATATAAGATAGTTGTTTATATATGTATATATTAGTTTTAAGATACCATAATTTTTAAGTTCTTCTCCCACCTTCCAAATCCTTCCGACTTCTATCCTGGTCGACAGAGTATACGTGTTATCTCCACGTGGTATTCGCGGGACACGGCGGTTTTAGATTTCTCGGGAGATGGTTGGCTAAGGCATATGTTTTGGGTAGCGAAAAAGGTTTTAAAAATGGAATTAAATAAAGATGAGCAAAAATTAGAGGTTTGGGGTCTTTAAAAGGCATAACTTTGTATAGGGTGGTCCTATTTAAAATTTATTTACAGATTTGGGGTCTCTAGAAAAAATTTAATATTAGTTGATACCTAGCAAAATATATTTATCTTAAAAGAGTGACTACCCCGCGTATAATAAATACAATATAACACTTGTCAACAAAAAAGTTGTAGGGAAAATTAAAGACGTATTTAATGGTGGTCCAGTATTAGAATTTGTTGGTAGTAATGTTAAGTCCTACTGTATTGTAGGCGAGAAAGATACGATTAAAAAGATTAAAGGGGTCTCACGAATTGTAGTTAAGTAAAACCGAGGGTCTTACAACCTATAACGAGCATATACCTCCAAAAGGGTAGGCATGCAACTACGCAACAGTGCGTGGGAGAATAAGGATTCTCTCAATAAGAAATTAAAGTTTCCATGTACGTAGCACCAGTCATTGGGTAATGGTAGAAATGTTAAACCTATAAAGGCGATTATTAATTGTGGTTTAGAAAAATAGTAGTTTTCGGGGGCTAAATAAAATAGCTTAGACTGATTAATGTATATGACATATTCTCGTACACATCCACAAACATCTGTTTACGTCCACAATGGCGATACCGGTAGTTTTTGTTTAACAAATAATAGGAAAGATACGTCAGGTGTTAGTGTGCGGAAGCCCATAAGATCGTTGGACTCAAAAAGAACGGTGCGGCTGGATGTATGGTGGCTCCCCGTTAGAATAATCGAAAGTGGTTAATCGATTGTATTAGATGTTTAAAGAAGCGATAGTGTAAAGGCCTACATAAACAAAAATTTAATTATTCGACAAAAAAGTGCGCGATGTGCTACACTTATAAAGAAAGTATGGTATGGTGCTTTTTAGCGGCCCTAGCAGTAAAAAGGAGAGTGACTTTTTCAAGCAATTACAAGAATAGCAGTAGCGCAGAGAAGGGGTATGCATGTATTATACAGCGCATTGTTAGTTTACGGGTAGCTCGAATGTGTAATTGATCACGACTTATAGATCCCTCGAAGGTTTAAAAAATTCTCAGCCCATTGCCGTTTGAAAAATGTTTGTAAATTATCAGAACAGGAGCGGGTCGAAGTATAATGGATGATTGACCGAGTTTTTTCTACCTTTTACGAGGGAATCGGAAGTTGACAGACATCGAGCATCTAATTCTCTATTTGGGCGATATCGATTACTTACCGGTTCTAGAAATCATTACGTGCGGCCGACCGCTACGCGAAAGTGTAAAAGCCTACAGAAGCAAAGTTTAATTAACAGACGAAAAAGTGCGCGATGTGCTATAAAAAATATAAAAAAATGGTCCTAACAGTAAAAAGGAGAGTAACTTTTTCTAGCAATTACAAGAATAGCAGTAGCGCAGAGAAGAAGTATGCATGTATTATACAGCGCATTGTTGCTATAAAATATGTTAGTTTACGGGAAGCTCGAACGTGAACAAATTAAATTTTAATCTATAATTAACCACAGTCGTAAAAATGGGAAATTAATGGTTAATTTTAATACCGCTAAGCATATACTTTCGCTTGGTGATTCATTTGGAAAATATTCAAGCCCACCATTTCCTAAAGTATGACGTGGAAGTTATTTAAAATTAAATTGCGTTAGTAGTAAGTATCCTGTAGACAACAAGTTGGTATTTCCTTAGTAAAGGTTTAAAGTGTTTTTATTAAGTTTATGGTTATAGTAGCACTGCATCTTCTACAGCACGACTTGCACGCAATTTGTGTGCGTGTGCTGCCACCCTTTTGGATTTTTAATATGTACGCGATGCGATTATTGATCCGTATAACATGGAAGACGTTTTCCGTAGTTTCTACTAACGGTATTCGCAGCATGGACGAAGCGAATCGGGTGCATACATTGGTGCTAAATGTATTGGACGAGCTGCAAGGATTGGCACAAGATGACGTCATTTAGTTCCCCGCTGAAACCTCAACTTCGTTCGGGTGTCTTCGGAAACCTTCGGTATGCATTCCTATAGGGTACATAAAGCAGGTACGCAGGAGTAAACTCATTAGTTATAAGTTAGTTCGCTTACAAGTTTAACCAAAGTTCTATAGTGCGGATTCTGTTTTGTACTAAAATGGTACCTGCAAACGTTTTTAAATGCAACTCTTGCGGTGCTTCCTATACCTGGAAAAATGCTCTCAAACGGCACCAGAACAAATGTCGTGGTGTAACATCGTCCAGGGTTAAGCTTATACATCCGTCGGCAGCAAAGTACTTTAACTGTGGGTCTTGCGGTATCGCTTTTACGAGAATGGACAACTTACAGCGACACAAGGAAAAACAGCACGGTATGTTATTAAGCAGTAAACGCTCAGCTCCGCCGGCTGTTAAAGGGTCTTGTACGAAACAACCACGAATTATGTGTAAAGTATGCGATTTCGAAATGGAAAAAACTACGTACGCCGCACACTTAAGGAGCCACAAACATAAAAATGCATCAGTTACCGCTACTAACGACGATGGTGTAGAAATGGTTAGCACAGCGTTTAACAACCGTATGGCTAGCTATCGCATAAAGAACGCCAGTGTCGACGATGGAGTGTCCGAGTTTCTTTGGAAGCAGAAAGAGCGATTTATTCGATTAATTAATGAAAAAAGAATACAACATACAGCAGTAAAAGTATATTGCGAGCTCTGCGGCGTTTACGCCAAAATGGGGGGAAGAGACTACCGATGTGAAATCCTTTAACACAAAAAATGTGGATATAACGTCTTCTAGTAATCTGGAAAATATGTACGAGGTCTTAAGCGAAACCATGCGAACAAAATCAGAGGAATTTAAAACATGTGGGTCCGGTTGGTCTTTGGAAAAGATGCTCTATTTAGAAATAAATATTAATAAGTATAAGCCGATATGAGAAGTTCTAGGTTGAAAATAAAAAATTGTGAATATGTATTTAGAAATGTGGTTTACAAAATTTAAACTGTATTAGTAAAAATTGTCTGTAATAAAAAGTTTTAAGAATGGGCTTTAGATTTCCTTTTAGGTATGAGCTGCAGGAAAGTTATAATTTAGAGGGTGTGTGTAAAATGGTAAGGGGTCTTTCGATTTTAAATCTATTTAGAGATTCGGATTCTACATAAAATTCTAGACTAACAAGATGTATTGCATGTATAAAAAATTTATAAGGACCGTCAGAAATCGCTACCAGCAAAAAAAAAAATCTTAAAATTGGGGTAGCTCTCTGGTGGATGGAGCTATCTAAAAAATTTAAAGAGATTCGGGTATCTGAGAAAAGTCTAATATTAAATGATACCAAACAAGGTAGGTTTATCTCGTGGGTGGAAATGTGAAGAAAGATTTATCTCGCAGAGGGTATATGTGTAACTTTGCAGTGTGTGGTCCTATATTAAATCGGTTTGCAGATTCCGATTTAGCGTAAAATTTTAGACTAATTTAATGTATCGCATGTATAAAAAAATTATAAGAACGCTCAGAAATAGCAACAGGTAAGAAATCTTAAAATGAGGGTAGCTCTCTGGGGGATGATGATATCTAAAAAATTCCTAGAGATTTGGGTAGCTGAGAAAATTCTAATATTAATTGATACCAAACAAGATAGTTTTATTTCAAAAGATGCAATGGTTAGACGAAGAAAACTATTTGTTAGTTTTGCTTATAAAGTAAAGAGCAAAATTTAGAGGTTTGAGAGCTTAAAGTGTAACTTTGCAGGACGTGCTCCGATTTCAAATCTGTTTGCAGATTCGAATTCTGCGTAAAATTTTAAGCTAATTTAATGTATCGCATTACTAAGAAAAATTATGCAGACGCTCAAAAGTCGCTACAGGTAAGAAATCTTAAAATAAGGGTGGCTCCCTTGGGGATGGCGCTATCTGAAAAATTCTTAGAGATTTGGGTAGCTAAGAAAAATTTAATGTTAATTAATACCAAACAAGATAGGTTTATCTCGAAAGATGCATTGGTTAGACGAAAAAAACTATTTTGGTTCAGAAAGTTAGCGGTAAAAAATTTTTAAAATGAGGGTAGCTCTCTGGGGGGTGATGCAATCTAAAAAATTCTTAGAGATTCGGGTAGCTGAGAAAAATCTAATATTAATTGATACCAAACAATGTACATTTATCTCGTGGGTGAAAGTGTGGAAAAGGATTTATCTCGCGGGTGGAAAGAATGCGGGTGTGACGTAATCAAAATGGTTGGGGGGGCTTCCGAGCAAGGCGGAGAGCAAGGCGGAGCAAGGCGAAGATTCATCTCCCCCATTTTCTCCTTATGGGAATTTACATGTAAATTTGGTCCAGATGAGTGAGGAAATGAGGGATTCTGGAGGAAATGAGGTCACAAAAGTCCCAATTATGCTCTACTGAGGCCATCAAGCTAATTTTATTTAAAATAGAAATTCTAACATTTGTTATATAGTTCATTTATCTAGTTGATAACTCGCAGATGTTGAAAGTTAAGTTACATAGTCAATTGCTTTTAGTAGTTTGCTTTGAAAGGTGTTGTTTCCAATATCATAATTAAAACTTGTGTCGCCGTTCCAATATCAGCAGCCACCTGTTGAACTCGTCCGCCGCCACCAATAGCTATCTTGATTAAGGGTGCCCTTTTTAATTTAGTAAAAGAGTGGTTTTTTGTTGATCTTCTGCAGTTGATGCTGAATTGGTAAGTACTTTTGTCTTGCATTTGCTTTATTTATGTATTTAGAACTTCCGCTAAAATTGTTGATAAAATTAATTGCACTACCGCTATCAAAGGCACCATTGGTTCTTCGAGCCGGATGTTCAGTTTTTTTTTGTGATAAAAATAATTATTCTATGATAAAATATATTATACAATTCTGTTGAATTTTAACATCTGCAAGTCTTGTTGCTTTGTTGTGAAAACGCCTTTAAATTTGCGATAAGTAAACAATTGAGGTTAGACGTAATCTTCAAACTAATTTGTTTATGTTTTGATATTAATTAATAAAAGATTATTTGCAATGAGTCATTTAGAACTTAGTTCTTTGGTAACTAAAAGGGAGAAATATTTTGCTAGAATTCAAGCACTTTATAACGTAGGAAACAGATGTATTTTGTTATTAGAAAGAGAACAATCATACGCAACTAAATTAGATAGTTATATTTCGCATTTCAATAGAATGGAAGATGAGTTAGATGCTTTTGAACGCATCAATGGTAAAATAGAAATTTTAAATTTTAAGGTAGAAGAAAAGGAACGCATTGACGTTAATCAACCTTCAGTAGCCTATGATGAACTTTACTTTAGTATAAAAACGCAAGCTCGTAAATTAAACGTGCAAATGCGATCGACAATTAAAGGGCAAACCTCCGCCGCCCTTTCGTGTAATTTAGTAAATATTGAATCTCAATCGGCAAAATTACCGAAAATAGAAGTTGAACTGTTTGATGGGGTAAAAATAAGCGATTGGCCGAACTTTTACTCTCTCTTTACGTCACTGATGCATAAAAATAAATCACTTTCAAAGGTGGAAAAATTAACGTATTTAAGAAGCTTATTAAAACAACACGCATTATCACTTATCGAATCCTTATCGATATCAAATCAGAATTACGATATTGCAATGCAAACTTTAATAAAACGCTTTCAAAATAAACGTTTATTAGCTTCAAATTATTTAGATAAAATATTTTCATTTCGTACACTGTATGAAGACTCCTCGAGATCATTAAATTCGTTTGTTGAAGTATTTAGTACGAATTTAAACGCCTTAAAGGTACTTCAAATTCCCGATTTATTTGACTTTACTATTTTATACGCTGGTTTACGTTCACTGTCGCCTACCTCACGCAAAAAAATTGAATTCAAATATTCTGATATTGATATTCCTAAATGTAACGACTTGATCATATATGTAGAAGATAGAATTAAAGTTGTTGAATTAACGCATTCAAACGGCAGGTCCGTGCCTCCGCCATCATGTAAGCCTGTTCTTGCAATTACAAAATCAAATAAGACACATTTTAGCAATCCACGCAATTCATTATTGTCTATCGCTTCCAATAAATCTGACAATACAAGAGGTCATCCTGGATGCCCCTTATGCAATTCATCACATAAAATCTACGCATGTAAAAAGTCTAAGGAGTTTCCCATTTCTCAACGTTATGATGTTGTAAAGAAATTTGCATTATGTTTTAATTGTTTAGGTTTTCATAGATTGTCTGTATGTAGATCTCAGTCAAAATGTGTACATTGTGGAAATCCCAGGCATCATAGTTTATTGCATATGATTAATGATAATAAAAATCGTTCCTCATTAAATACTATACCAGATTGCCAAAATAGTGTTTTACTGAAAGATGAGAATAATATAGTAGTGGTTGAATTAAGTTCTGCACTGCAGACATTGTCCTGCTCTGTTACCGAAAATGTTTCGATGAACAATTGTTCAATATTGTTAAGTACCGCTATTATTGGGATGTATGATGCAAGTGGTTATGTAATTCCTATTCGTGCCGTAATTGATAGTGGTTCTCAAGTTAGTCTGATTACCAATGCTTGTGTACAAAAATTAGGTTTGGTACGATACAGAAATCATATCGCTTTGAAGGGGGTGTCTAATATCACTATTGAGAAAAATAGAGGTTTTGTTAATTGTTCGATTAAATAATTCAAATATCAAGCTTTATACTAATGCTTTAATAGTTGATCAAATTTGTAGCGACCAACCTAATGTACCCTTAGTTTCAGATGTAAGGAATCGCTTTTTTGATATCAGTCTAGCTGATCCTTATTTCGATAAAAGGGCTCCTATTGATTGTTTATTGGGCGCTGATTTATATACCTAAATTATTGCAGACTCGCATTCTATTATTAAGGGACAACCAAGTGCTATTTCTACAATTTTTGGATGGGTTCTGTGTGACAAAGTGCCTCAATCCCTCTCACTGTCACTTAGTAACAAATCTGATCATGCTTCCCTTTTTTTATATTGTGAATCATTAGACACTTCTCTTCGCAAATTTTGGGAAGTTGAAGAGGTCAACCGCCCTCTGCCTGTTAATCCTGAAGATTCTATAATTGAATCGCAGTTTATAAAGAATTGTTCACGTGATCCTTCAGGACGATATACTGTTAGTCTTCCTTTTCTTGAGGAAAATCCCATTCTACCTGATACTAGGATGTACGCTCAGAAACGCTTAATTAATTTGGAGAAACGCTTACAACGCCAACCCTCACTTTATATTGAATATCGCAATTTTATGGATCAATACATAAACTTAGGTCATATGAATATCGCTTCCTCACATTCTAATTATATTATTCCATATCACTGCGTTGAAAAGCAGGCTAGTAGTACCACCAAAACTAGAACGGTTTTCGACGCGTCGTTTCGCCCCACCTCAAACAGTAAATCTCTTAATGATTTTCTTTTACCAGGTCCTAAAATGCAACGTGATATAACAGACATCATTTGCAATTTTTGACTTCACGCTGTAGTCGTTTGTTGTGATGTTCAACAAATGTACCGCCAAATATTAATAAACAAAGATCAACGTAAATTTCAACACATTTACTATCGCACTGAACCCGACGGTGACATTCAAGAATACCAATTAAATACGGTCACCTTCGGCGTGTCAACCGCACCCTATTTAGCGCAAAGGGTGCTTCATCAATTGGTTGAAGATAAAGGTCAACAATTTTCTTTAGCTTCAAAAGCAATAATGCAACAAACTTATGTGGATGATATCTGCGAAAGTGTAGATACCATTCAAGAAGCATTACAATTACAAACGCAGTTAATAGACATTTTTATACTAGGAGGTTTTAGTTTACGAAAATGGATTAGCAATCATCAATCTGTTCTTGAGAGTGTACCCATTGATTATCGCAATCACGCTTTAATTTTAAATACAGAAGATATTTCTATTAAGATCCTCGGTGTTCAATATGAACCACGCGAAGATTGTTTTTCGTATCGTATAAATTCGAATTCAAGTGTTATGACTAAAAGAAGTATGTTATCTGAAATTGCAAAATTTTATGACCCTTTAGGGTGGTTTACGCCAGTTATTTTTTACGCAAAATTACTAATTCAAAAGGTATGGTTATTAGGATTAAACTGGGATGAACCGCTTCCAACTAAAATTCAAGAAGAATGGAAACAATTCTTTATTGATTTACCCTTGTTAACTGAAATTAAAATTTCTCGTCATATCGATTTTAAGTTAGCACTTTCTCGTCAAGTGATCGGATTTTGTGATGGTTCATCAAAGGGATATGGAACGGTCATATATATCCGCTGCGAATTTCAAAATTATATTAATATTTATTTCCTTAAAGCAAAAAGTCGTGTAGCCCCGCTTAAAACTTTAAGTATTCCTCGCTTGGAATTATCTGCTGCAGTTCTTTTAAGTCGTATATTAAATTCCGTCGAATGTTTTATAAAACAAATCGAACCATGCTCCGTTCATTTATTTACGGATTCGTCAGTTGTACTTGCTTGTTAACGTACACCGCCTCATACCTTAAAAACTTTTGTGTCTAATAGAATTGTTGAAATTTTAGAAATTTCTCTGCCTACTTATTGGCATCATGTTTCCACACAAGACAATCCTAGTGATTGTGCAAGTAGGGTTTTACAACCCAAATTCTTATCGCAATTTACCCTCTGGTGGAAGGCCCTCGCTTTTTGTATACGCCCTTTAGTACCTGGAACTTAAATTCTTGCAGTCCCCTACTGGATGATTTAGTACCAGAATTAAAGTCTGAAACGCTTATTGCCACCACCGCTAAAATATTGCCTCTATTAGAATTAATAAATAAATGTTCAAGTTTTAGTAAATTGCAAAGAAGTATTGCTTTTGTATTGAGGTTTTGTTTTAATTCTCGATGTAAAAAATTACAACCTCCACGACGTACTGGTCCGCTTTCTCCGAATGAATTACAAAATGCTAGGTATCTATGCATAAAAGAAGTACAGGCATTCTATTATTCTAATGAAATACAACAAGTAAAAACGAATCAGTTGTGTTCTCCTTCGTTACAGAAGTTAACTCCGTTTCTATATAATCAAAATATGCTCATGGTGGGCGGTCGTCTTGCGAATACGACTCTTCCCTATGACGCCAAGCATCCCATATTAATTCCAAGACATTCCCATCTGGCGGTCTTAATATGCGATTATACACATAAAATAACGTTGCACTGAGGTCCGCGTCTAATGCGATCTCTCATTCAATGTCAATATTGGATTCCAGGAATTCGTCAATTAATACGTCATTGTATTTATAAATGCATGCGCTGTTATAGATTAAAGACTCAAACCTGTGAACCGCAAATGGCAAATTTGCCAAAAGCTAGAGTTCAGCAATCGCGTCCGTTCTGGAATACGGGGATTGATTTTGCTGGACCTTGGACAATCAAAGAAAGTCACAGAAGAAATGCTCCGCAATCAAAAGGTTATTTGGCCATATTCGTTTGTTTAGCTACCAAGGCGGTACATCTAGAATTCGTATTGGGTCTATCCACCCCTGCATTTCTTGCTGTCTTATATAGATTTGTTGCTCGCAGAGGTTTGTGCCACGAAATATTTTGTGATTGCGGCACTAATTTTAAAGACGCGTCCAATTATTTCGCCGATGTTTATAAAATGTTAAAGGACTCTAATACCGCTATCGCTGATCACGTTTCAACTATCAGAATTAAATGGAACTTTAACCCACCATCTGCTCTACATTTTGGGGGGTTATGGGAATCGGGCGTCAAATCCGCTAAGCATCATTTGCACAGAGTCTTAGATCCTATGATCCTTACTTTTGAAGAAATGACTACTATTATTACCAGCGTAGAGGCAATAATGAACAGTCGTCCGCTAGGTTCCATTTTATCCGATCCAAATGAAGGTACGGATTACCTCACTCCGGGTCATTTTTTAATTGAATCCCCTTTGTTAGCACCCCCAGAAATGGATTTTGTAAAAGTTAAATTAAGCGGTGTGGATCGCTATCATTTACTTCAACAAGCTACCCAGTCATTCTGACGCCAATGATCAAGCGAGTATTTACACACGCTAATGCCGCGACAAAAATGGGATGCAAATCAACCAAATATAAAGGTTGGCGATATTGTTCTATTAAAGGTTAGTGACACGCCCCCGTTGTCCTGGCCACTTGAAAAAATTCTTGAGATTTATCCTAGCAAGGATGGCAGAGTTAGAGTTGCCAAAATTAAAACTAGTACAGGAGTTTATGTCAGACCTCTATGTAAAATGGCAACCCTACCGCTGTTAGATTCTGAATAACAATTTTTTATTCTTTCATTACTAAAAGTTAATTTACCTATTTTGTTTGGAGTCATTATTTTATAGTTAAGTTATTTAATATGGGATAGACTTATATTACAATAATGACCTTTTTTTTGTGTTTTTCTGCTTTTGTATTTCTTATCAAAACATTGTTTTGGGTGGGCGGTATGTTGACGCATCAAGCTAATTTTATTTAAAATAGAAATTTTAACATTTGTTATATATTTCATTTATCTAGTTGATAACTCGCAGATGTTGAAAGTTAAGTTATATAGTCAATTGCTTTTAGTAGTTTGCTTTGAAAGGTGTTGTTTCCAATATCATAATTAAAACTTATGTCGCCGTTCCAATATCAGCAGCCACCTGTCGAACTCGTCCGCCGCCACCAATAGCTATCTTGATTAAGGGTGCTCTTTTTGAATTTAGTAAAAGAGTGGTTTCCTGTCGATCTTCTGCAGTTGATGCTGAATTGGTAAGTACTTTTGTCTTGCACTTGCTTTATTTATGTATTTGGAACTTCCGCTAAAATTGTTGATAACATTAATTGCACTACCACTATCAAACGCACCACTAATTATTATTTAACATGCAGTAGAATATATACCAACTCAATTCTGTAATTAGAAGCATTGAAAGAGAAGTGTTATCATGTTTCACAACGTTGTAAAGATTTGTCAGTAGTAAATGATAAATTTCTAAGACTAGTCATTCATTACTAATAGAGTGTTTTTTAAAAATAGTGTGATGATATAAATATTAATTTACTAAATTAAGTAAAAATTGTATTGGGAATTACCTATTAAGTAGCAGCACAAAGAATAAGAGGTTGCTACGTACCTAGACGTAGCCGGAAAAAAAGTAAATGCCAGGCTAACTACCAACCGCGGAGAGTGGGGGATTTGCCTACATACCAAAAAGAAACAAAAAAACACATCGCCCACGATTATCTATTAACACATAAAAATAAATAAAGGATTCTGTACAAACAAGCAAAAAAAAATAAATTAAATGTTATTATATTACAGCAAACAATTATATTGTACGGACAATTTAGGAATTTAGATACGAAGTGCGAATCTTATATTTACACAAAATAAAATTAATCAATAGTAAATAAACCTGTGAGAGCTTTTGTCAAACGTTTTTAAAATTTCACCTAATACTTTTTGTAAAATGACTAATTAGTAGAAAAGAATTAATGTGTTAGAACTTTTGGCAAACATTCTTTTTAAATTGTACATGATACCGTTTGTAGAATAAACCATTCAGTAGCAAAGAATAAGCGCGTGTCTGTCACACATTTTTAACAATGGCAGATCACATCTGTAGAGCGATAATAGCAATTTGCAGCTACAAACAATAGTTCTACAGTGTCAATGTTTCTTATCACGTAATAACACCATGCGCTGATACGTAATATGCCATTGATACATACAAAAGGAAACGAGTTGCATACCTGTAGGTGTCCGGACACTTACCTCGCAAGCCGTCGGGGGTGAGTCAACACAGAAACGCCGTGGTATTCAGGATCCATTTACCCTGCCATCGTAATACAGCAGCTGGTCCACGGACAAAAGCAGTTGGTATACAGACAAAAGCAGTTGGTCTACATAAAGAAAGAACCCATTTGGCCTCCAGCTAAAAAAAGCTAAAAAGGGAATTTGATTAGAATGGGTACCCGGAGGGGAAACTCACTAATACACGCAAGACACCTAGTTGTCGAACAAAAAAAACAAACGTGCATTGCTTTTGAAATACGGTGACGAAGAATGTAGAAAATATTTCGACGCACAAGCTGCAGAATCAAATTTAACATTGGTTCAAATGACACGAATCCTCGCTTATCGAAGAGCGATTACGAAACTGGAAAACATGGTTTTATCGGATAGTTTAATACACTATGTAGACGAATTTTTAGATGGAAAACACATACTAAGCAATTATACTCTATTGGAAGGTTTAACAAATTGAAGGTTACCTAGAACGGGATATAAACTATTTAATTATAGCATAAACTTATCGCTTCAAAGCAACTAGATTTAAGTTGAGGAATTTATTCGAGAGCGTGTTTATTATTAATTATGTTGAAGGATTTAACAGTAAAGACGGAATTTATTCGAGAGAAATAGAATAATTAGAATTATTAGAAAGTGTTAAGAATACGCTAAGTGAAGTGCAACATTGTAAATACAAGGACAATTTATAACAGTTTATTAACGTTCATGAGAACGGATGCGCTACTTTGTATCTCAGACGATAGTGACACTGCAGCTGTCAGGTCACAGACGGTCAGGTACCGTGATTACTTAGAAATTAAGATTACAACATTGTAATTATGAATAGTATTAAGTATAAGCAGACATGAAATCTGCAAGTTCCCACAGCCATGTGAGGGGGGTGGGAACATTATAAAAAGCCCGGGAGCTCAAGGACCCGGCAGTCAGTCAAAGTATTCAGCTTTAGCATTGCAGTTTGCTGAGACTACTTAAAATAGTACATTTAATAATTATTTTTGAACTTATAGTAATTTATTTTTAGTTTTGTAAAATTCTATATTCAATTCTGTATAATTCAAATAAAATTTCTTAAGAAGTTGTGGAACTGGTTTTTAAAAAGGCAGCTCCCAAGGCCCGAACCTTTACTCGCGGCCACTTGAATTAGCAAACCAAGTTGTAAATCAGAACATCCCTGAAATAAGAAGCATGAAAGGAAGCGAGTTAATACCGTCAAAATTTAAAGTGAAACCATCCACATTTAATGGTAAAATACCTTGGCCGACATATTTGAAACAATTTGAAGCTGCTGCAATAGCCAACGGTTAGTGCAACAAAGAGAAGATTATCTCCTTAGTAGTGGCCCTACGGGGGTAAGCTCTTAACATCTTGTAAACGATTCCCGATCACCAACAGAATGATTACGGTCTCTTAACGTCGAAGCTTGAGATGAGATATAGAGACGCTCATCTTCAACAGGTTTACCATACACAAGTTAAGAACCGCTCGCAGAAGACAAATGAAAGCCTGCAACACTCAAAGCTGAAATTGCCAGATTAATTAGATTGGGATTCCCAACGGCAACAGATAGCTTTTTCGAACAACTAGCTGTTCAAACATTTGTGGATGGCGTTAAAGATGGCGAAATACAGCAAGCGCTAAGATTGGCACGGCCAAAAATGTTACAGGAAGCACTGACTCATGCGATTGAATTTGAAGCAGCTAAGCAGACAACACACAGGGTAAGTCACAAAGTTCGGTCTGCTTTAGAAGGACCTGGTCAATCGCAGAATAGAATTGAAGAAATAATGATCGTAATGGAACTCCCGGATGGTACTCTCTGGGAAGGACAAATATGCATGATGGAAACAACTGAATCAGGAATGGGTCAGGAAGGACTACTGATTGGAAGAACACTGGTAAAGTCTCGAAATATGATACCAATAAGGGTGCTAAACATTAATTCGCATACGGTGACCCTGAAAAAAAAACATGATTGTGAGAAGTTGCATTCTAGTATGCCATATTAAACGTTGTGTGGACGACACAAAAGGCAAACCAGCCAACGGTTGCTCACAGAAATGCTGGATATGTGGATACCTTCGTGTCAACGATTAAATGGCGACCAACGGGGTAAGGTAAAGGAACTGGTCGGACGATATCGAGATGTGTTCGCACTGGATGATAATCAAAAAAGAAGGACGAATGTGGTGCAACACAAGATCAATACTGAAAATGCGCAACCGATACGACAACATCCCAGGCGACTGCCTTTGGCAAAACGTAAGGAAGCCGATTAAATTATCACAGACGTGGAGAAACAGGAAGTGATTGAGTCCTCGAGTAATCCATGGGCATCCCCGGTAGTGCTTGTCAAGGAAAAGGATAAGTGGACAAGGTTTTGTGTAGACTACCGGCGGCTAAACAATGTCACAAAAAATGACAACTATGCTTTACGCAGAATTGATGACACCTTGGATACTCTATCCGGATCTAAATAGTTTTTGACCTTGGACTTGAAAAGCGGATATTGGCAGGTAGGCTTGGAGCCAAACGATAAAGAGAACACTGCATTTACAATTGGAACTGGATTATGGCAGTTCAAGGTCTTGCCTTTTGAATTATGCAATGCTCCTGCTACTTTTGAACGTTTGATAGAGTCGATTCTGCGTGGACTGTCCTGTAAAACATATCTGGTGTACCTAGACGATGTGATAGTGTTAGGCGGATCTTTTGAAGAATATCTTAAAAACCAAGAGAGGCTATTCAAAAGATTACGCAAGGCAAATCTTACCTTGAGCCCTAAGAAATGTCACCTGTTGGGAAAAAAGGTGAAATACCTAGGACATGTCGTTTCGGAGACCAGAATAAAAGCCGACCCTGACAAGATAAAAACGGTGCAAGAGTTGCCTATACCAGCAGATATACACCAAATTCCAGTTTTCTGGAATTGTGTACATATTACCGAAGTTTTATACTAGGGTTTGCGAATATTGCCAAACCGTTGACGAAATTAACCGAAAATGGACAAAAATATAGTTGGAATGACTGCCACAGCACATTTGAACAACTGAAACGGCTACTAGTTACAGCACCGATTTTGACTTATCCACGGATGGAGAGTAAATTTGTGTTGAATACCGAAGTAGATGTAGGACAGGGGATTTTGGGCCCTCATTTCCTCCAAAATCCATAATTTACTCACTCATCTGGACCAAACAGTTTTCTTCGATTAGCCAATTTCATCTTTTGAAATAGCATCTTTCGAGATAAATATATCTTGCATTTTCATCTTAGCATCCTCATGTCCTCCCACATCTGCACCAAATAGTTTTCTTCGACTAACCATTTTTCATCTTTCGAGATAAACCTATCTTGTTTGGTATCAGAGAGCGACCCCAATTTTAAGACTTTTTTACCGCTAACATTCTGAACCAAATAGTCTGCCTCGACTAGCCATTGCATCTTTCGAGATAAATATATCTTGTTTGGTATCAATTAATATTAGAATTTTCTCAGCTATCCGAATTTCTAGAAATTTTTTAGATTGCACCATCCCCCCAGAGAGCTACGTAGTGATCTTTTGGCCGTCCGCATAAATTTTTTAACCATGCGACACGTCAAATTAGTCTAGAATTTTACGCAGAATTCGAATCTGTAAATAGATTTAAAATCAGACCACCCCTTACCATTTTACACACACCCCCTAAATTATAACTTTCCTGCAGCTCATACCTAAAAGAAAATCTAAAAACCATTCTTAAAACTTTTTATTACAGACAATTTTCACTAATACAGTTTAAATTTTGTAAACCACATTTCTAAATACATATTCACGATTTTTATTCTCAACATATTTATTTCTAAATAGAACACCTTAACCAAAGACCAACCGGCCCCACGTGTTTCAAATTTTTCTGATTTTGTTCTCATCGTTCCGCTTACGACCTCGTACGTATTTTCCAGATTACTAGAAGACGTTATAACCATATTTTTGGTGTTAAAGGATTTCACATCGATAGTCTCTTCTACAATTCTTGTGTAGACGCCGTAGAGTTTGCAATAGACTTTTATTGCTGTATGGTGTGTTCTTTTTTCATTAAGTAATCGAATAAACCGTTTTTTCTGCTTCTAAAGAAACTGGGACACTTCATCGTCGACACTGGCGTTCTTTATGCGATAGCTATCTATACGGTTGTTAAACGCTGTGCTAACCATTTCTACGCCATCTTTGCCAGTAGCGGTAACTGTTGCATTTTTATGTTTATTGCTTCTCAAATGTGCGGCATAGGTAGTCTTTTCCATTTCGAAATGGCATACTTTACACATAATTCGTGGTTGTTTCGTACAAGACTCTTTAACAGCTGTCGGATCTGAACGTTTATGGCTTAATGACATACCGTGCTGTTTTTCCTTGTTTCGCAGTAAGTTGTCCATTCTCGTAAAAGCGATACCGCAAGACACACAGTTTAAGTACTTTGGTGCTGACGGATGTATAAGCTTAACCGTGGACGATGTTACACCACAACATTTGTTCTGGTGCCGTTGGAGAGCATTTTTCCGTGTATAAGAAGCACTGCTAGGGTTGCATTTAAAAACGGTTGCAGGTACCATTTTAGTGCAAAACAAAATCCGCACTATAGGACATTGGTTAAACTTGTAAGCGAACTAACTTATAACTAAAAAGTTTACTCTAGCGTACCTGCTTTATGTACTCTATAGAATGCATACCGAAAGTTTCTAAAGACGGCTAAACAAAGTTGAGGATTCAGCGGGGAACTAAATGACGTCATCTTTTGCCAATCCTTGCTGCTCGTCCAGTACATTTAGCACCAATGCATGCACCCGGTTTGCATCGTCTATGCTGCGAATGCAGTTAGTAGAAACACCGGAAAACGTCTTTCATGTTATACGGATCAACAATCGCATCGCGTGCATATTAAAAATCCAAAAGGGTGGTAGCTCACGCACACAAATTAACTGCAAGTCGTGCGGTCAAAGATACAGAGCTACTATAAACAAAAACTTAATAAAACACTTTAAACCTATACTAAGGGAATACCAAACTTGTTGTCTACAGAATACTTACTAATAAAGCAATTTAATTTTAAATAACTTGTACGTCATATTTTAGGAAATGGGAGGCTTGAATATTTTCTTTTCAAACAATCGAAGATTGCCGAAGACACTAGAAGAGTGCACAAACGCGGTCACTAAACCAATTAGCAGTAATACCAAGTATTCTGTGCTTTCGTAGGTTGCTCATTTCCTAGAACCAGTCGGTAGCACGTAATGATTTCTAGAACTGGTAAGTACTCGATATCGCCCAAATAGAGAATTATATGCTCGATGTCTGTCAACATCCGATTCTCTTGTAAAAAGTAGAAAAAGCTCGGTCAATCATCCATCTAACTTATACTTTGACGCGCTCCCGTTCTGATAATTTCCAAACATTTTTCAAACGACAATGGTCTCAGAATTTTAAACTTCCGAGGGATCTATAAGTCGTGATCATTTACACGTTCAAGCTACCCGTAAACTAACATTTTTTATAGTATCAGTGCGCTGTATAATACATGCATACCCCTTAAATTTTGCACATATAGGCTTTTACACTTTCGCATATTTAAACATCTAATACGATCGATTAACCACTTTCGATTATTCTAACGGGAACCACCATACATTCCGCCGCAGCGTTCTTTTTGAATCCAACGATCCGATGGGCTTCCACCTATATCCACACAAGTCCAACTAACCTAACCTAACTCCGGGCAACACTAATTTATTCATAATTAAATATTTTGTACATATATTTTTAATAAAATTGTATACAATCTATGTTGTTTTAATATTAATAAAATTTTGGTAATCCAAGGCAGTTTCTCACGCATTCCGGTGTACCCCTAAGCACGCCTGTGCCCATGCGCACCCCTGCGCGCGCACCCACTGCCTACATATATCCGACGTATGTCCGGACATATGTCGATGCGCACCCCTGCCCAGTCCGACTTAGGCCGGATTAAATCTGGCCAAGGTCGAACAACAAAACTGTTCCTAAACAAGAGAATGTAAGCAATATGGCTTTGTCCAACATATTCGGATATCTTCGGCAATATGCGCCCCCACTCTGTAGGGTACATAAGGGCAATTTTCGTATTTAATTTAGTATTCGACAGTAGCTAGAACGGTAAACATGTGCGTCTCCATGGTGACACAAAAAAAACAGCACGGTATGTCATTACGCCGTAAACGTTCAGCTTCGACAGCTGTTAAAGGGTCTTGTACGAAAAAACCACGAATTATGTATAAAGTATGCAATTTCGAAATGGAAAAGACTACCTATGCTGCACACTTGAGAAGCAATAGACATAAAAATGCAACAGTTACCCCTACTGGCGAAGATGGTGTAGAAGTGGTTAGCACAGCGTTTAACAACCGTATGGCTAGCTATCGCATAAAGAACGCCAGTGTCGACGATGGGGTTGTCAAATTTCTTTGGAAGCAGAAAAAACGGTTTATTCGATTACTTAATGAAAAAAGAACACACCATACAGCAATAAAAGTCTATTGCGAACTCTACGGCGTCTACACAAAAATGGTAAAAGAGACTACCGATGTGAAATTCTTTAACACCAAAAATATGGTTATAACGTCTTCTAGTAATCTGGAAAATATGTACGAGGTCTTAAGCAAAACCTTGAGAACAAAATCAGAGCAATTTGAAACACGTGGGACCGGTTGGTCTTTGGAAAAGGTGCTCTATTTAGAAATAAATATTAATAAGTATAAGCCGATGTGAGGAGTTTTTTAGATTTTCTCTTAGGTATGAGCTGCAGGAAAGTTATAATTTAGAGGGTTTGTGTAAAATAGTAAGGGGTGGTCCGATTTTACATCTATTTAGAGATTCGAATTCTGCGTAAAATTGTAGATTAATTTGATGTGTCGCAAGTTAAGGTTCGTGGCTTCGAGCGGTCCTTTTAAAAGACTTCTTTGGTCCTTAACACATTTATTTATTTTACAGATGTGAACAATTACAATTTGAATTAATTTATTCTAAGTCGAATAGTTAATACTTAATTGTACAGTGAGTTATCTACGAACTGCAAGGTAAAAGCTGAACGTTTGATGAACTGACTAGGAGTGGAGCTCCTGGTCCTTATATAACTTTCTCCCCCTCACAATTCTGTGGGAACCTGCGCACCTATGTCCGCTTACACTTCATAATACATAGTTGCTATCTTAAAAGCTATTCATAATTACAATGTTGCAGGCTTATTCTGCGTAATCTCGGTACGTGACATCCTACGACCGTCTGTGACCTGACATCTGCAGTGTCACTTATCCTTGTGCTACTTTGTAGCGTTTCCACTCGTGGGAACTGAAATCATCTTAATAAAATGTAATAAAATGGTGCAACGACATTGTTGCACTGTCCTAGCATTTCCTAATGTTTCCTAATATTTTCTAATACAGATATTAGTTTTATATGTATAATAGATGGGGGATCCTATAACTCCTCCCAACGTACATTAAAAATTAAGGGTTTTTTACCTTATCTTGATTTTTAATTAAATTCATTTTCGTTTATCTCATTTAAAATTCATATTTTCTAGGGGTACATTTGTTTGTTTGGGTTTCTTAAATCTAAAACTGTTTTCTTTATTATTCTTAAATCTAATACGTATTTTGTACGTTACATAAATGATCAATAGAATAGTCAATAAAATCAATATAATTGTCCATACACTAATATTATCGTAGTGCACTTTGGGCGTCTTGATCTCGTTCAGTTTTTCTTTATATTCTTCCATGAGTTTCATGGCGTGATTTAAGTTGTCTAATTCCAGGTGTTCCAATTGCATTGGTTTTTGAAGGGTTTCTTCATCTTCTTCTTGGGTAATCTTGATTTGCAGATCGGGTAGATTTGCTAATTTCCTGCTTTGTACTGGATCTTGGTAAACTCTAATTATTTCGTTTTTAAATTTTAAATAACAATTTTCCTTAAGGGTGATTAATTTACTTCCGGTTAATGCAAAATTACTTTCATCTTGATTGCAATACATTGTTGCGATTACTTCGGTGGGAAAAATGGCTATCCATTTATTTTCCGTTACTTTCTGAATTTTCATGTTGTTGATTAATACAGGTTTGGCTTCACAATTTTTATAGTGATTGGTAAATTTTAGTAGTTGTACTTCGCAAGGGCTGTCTTCTTGAATTGTTGTGGTTGTTAATGATTGGCATAAGTATTGATTGGGTGTGACTTCATTACATTTGTCGTTCGTATAACCATATCTTTGTTCATTTAAGGATAGGAATTTGGTTTTTGGAATAATAACTTGGTATGTGCTAGTCATTTTCATTGGAAAAACAAATAAATGATAATAATTGTAATTGTTAATCTCTACTATTGGTATTTCTATTAAAAATGTTATATCGTTATTTTTTACATAGTCTTTAACTGTGGTTATTTTTTCAAATATTAAAATGTTTGATCCTAATACATCGAAAGGTAATTTACTATTAGTTATAAAAGATTTTATTCTCAATAATTCTTTTAGTAAATCTATTGGTTCTATGATACTTGAATGTAGGGTATTTAATTTTGCAAAGGTTACTGCGTTTTCTAATGTTACTAGGATTTGTTGAATTAAAGTTAGGGTTGATATTATTTGGTTATATATCGTATTGAATCGGATTGTTTTAGTCGAAAATAATTATTTTTGATTATTTGAAATTCTTGTTTTAGTTCGGTTAAATCGAATTTTTGTGCAAAGGTCCAATAATCTATAGTGTTTTGCATACTGCCTAATTTTATTGGTATTATACCGGGGTTATTCTTTATGTCTTCAATTATAATTTCTGTGTCCGTTCTACCTAGGTGGAGGTTGACGGTAAGGGTGACGATTGTCCATCTGAAAGTACAGGGTGTCTTAAATTTTTGAGGTGAACATATTTTGTTATCTTGCCGTCGTCTATCGCGACTACGTTTTTGTCGGATATTCGTTTGATTTTAAAAGGTCCTAAATTTCTCGGTGCTGTTTTGTGTCTTTTACTTTGGTAGTTTTTCTCGAATACGGTTTGTCCTATGGAAAATTTGTTTGTCTGAGTTTTTATTACGGGTCGCGGTAATGCGTTCTTTATCGTTATCTAATTTGTCCTTTACTTTGTCATAGGTTATTTTTAGTTTCTCCTTGTGGTCTTTAGCGTATTGCTGATAGATTTCTTTGTTATAATGTATATCGTAGGGGTTCCGTGAATCTGAATGTCCTAAGGTTAGTTCTAAGGGTGTAAAATTTGTAGTTGAATGAATCGTGTTATTATACGCGATTAATGCGTATGACATTAAGTTAGTTATGTGTTCTTTCTTGTAATTTATTCTTAATAGTCTGATCTGTTCTAATAGGGTTGAATGTAGTCTCTCAATTAGTCCGTTTGATTCAGGGTGGTTTTCCGTTATAAAATGAATTTTTATTTTGTGTAATTCTAAAGTGTTTTGAATCGTTTCGTTTTTAAATTCGCTTCCGTTATCTAATGTTATTGTTTCGGGTGTTCCGTAAAATGTAAAATAGTGTAGAAATCCTTGAGTTACGTCTATACTATTTTTTGAAGTGATTGGTATTGCTTGTCCTATTTTCGTAAATGCGTCTACGATTGTTAGGTAACTTTGTGCTTCTACTACTAGAGTATCTGCATGTAATTTCTGGAAAGGTTTGTCGGGTGTTTTAGTTAACATTAAGGGTATCTTTGGGAGTTTTCTGTCATATTTGGCTTTATCACATAATTGGCACTGGTTGATAAAGTCTGTAGTTAATTCTTTCATGTCCTTGAAATAGTAACGTCTCATAATTTGTTTTAGGGTCTCGTTTATTCCTCGATGGTTGGTCTTTCCTTCGTGTTGGTTTCTTATTACGTCATTTATTTTGTCAGGGTCGTCTAATGTTATTAATTTTCTTGTAAATCTTATAAGTTCGGGGCCAGAATTGTTAAATAGTTTTACATATATTTCTGAAAATCGTTTGTATAAGTTTTCCGTGTTGAAGTAAAAGTAAAATCGTTTTTTCTCGGGGGTGTATTCCTTTAATATTTTAATTATTTGTGATTCATTGTCGTCTTTAGTTATTTGAACTTGGTAAATTCTCTTATTATCCACTTTCGTGTATTTTACAGGGTTGGGGTTGTTTAAAACTTCTGTGATTATGAATTGATTGGGTTTCATGTCTATAGCTTCGTTTAAAATTTTTATTGCGGTTTCCGGTTCGTCATTTTGTGTCGAATGTTTGGTTTCCATTTCTTCTGGGTCTTCTCTGACTTTGGTTTCGTCTACGTTTCCTGCTAATGATTCTGTCTCAAGTGCGTTAAGTTGGATTCTACTTAAAGCGTCTGCATTATTGTTGTAAATTCCCTTTTTGTATATGATCTCATAGTCATATTCTTCTAGTCTGATTCTCCATCTTTGTAATTTCGAGTTAGGTTCTTTGAGTTTGCATAGCCATACTAATGGTCTATGATCGGTATATATATATATAAAATTTCCGTCCGTATAGGTACGGTCTAAAATACTTTGTTGCCCAAATTATGGCTAACAATTCTTTCTCTATCGTACTGTATCGTTGCTCTGTTTCGTTGAGGGTTCTTGATGCGTAACTGATGGGTTTATCGTTACCTACTGTTCCTTCACTTAGTACTGCGCCTAAGGCTACATTTGATGCGTCCGTTGTTAAAATGAATGGTTTCGAAAAGTCTGGGTATTCTAATACGGGGTGATTTGTTAAAATGCTTTTGATTTTATCTACTGCTTTTATAAATTCTGGGGTATGTACAATATTGTTTCCCTTCTTTAAACAATTGGTTAGGGGTTTAGTTATTTGAGCATAACCTTTTATGAATTTTCGGTAATATCCGCTAAGGCCTAAAAATCCTTTAATCTCTTTATTCGTTTTGGGTATGGGGTAATTTAATACAGCGTTTGTTTTGTCGGGGTTTGGCATCACTCCTTGGGGTGTTATTACGTGTCCTAAAAAGGTTACTTCTTTCTGTAGAAATTCGCTTTTGTCTAGTTGTACTTTGAATTTTGCGGATCTTAATCTTTCGAACACTTCTCTTAATCTTTCTATGTGCTCCACTAATGATGTTGAATACACTATTATATCGTCTAGGTACACAAGGCATTTTTCGTTGTGTATCCCTCGTAGTATGTTATCCATTACTCGTTGAAAAGTTGCGGGTGCGTTCTTTAGTCCAAATGGCATCCGTTTATACTCGTAGTGTCCTCTAGGGGTGCTAAAGGCTGTTTTCTGTGTATCTCCTTCTTCCATTTCTACTTGATGGTATCCTGATGCTAAATCTAGCGTCGAAAAATATTGGCACTTGCCTAACTTGTCTAATATTTCTGTTATATTCGGTAACGGGTATTTATCGTCTACCGTTTTTTCATTTAGTTTGCGGTAATCTATTACCATTCGGTATTTCCGTTTTCCTGATGCGTCTAGTTTCTTTGGTACTATTAGTACGGGACTGCTCCATGGTGAATTGGAGTGTTGTATTATATCTTGATCTAATAGATCGGTTACTTGTCTGTCAGCTTCTTCCTGACTTGCCTGGGGTAATCTGTATGCTTTGGTAAATAGGGGTTTGTTATCCGTTAGCTCAATGTTGTGTTTAACTGTGTTTGTAAACGTTAGGGGTATTCCTTCGCAATGGAATATATCGCGGTATTCATAACATAATTTTTGTATTGCGTTTTGTTCTTCGTGATTTATGTCGCGGTTAAATCGGATATTATTTAAATTTTGTTTTAACATTTTGTTTTTTTCTGCGGGGTTGTAATTTTCGTTTGGGGATTCATCTATTTCCATTTCGTTAAAGTTTAATTCTTCTACGTTTATCGGGTTTGTTAAAGATAGCTCTACGGGGTAATCATTCGAGTTTATTATTGTTGTTGTGGCGTAATTGTCTTTGATTTTTACTAATGCGGTTGGGGTTTCTACTCCTTGTTAAAAAGGTTATGTGGTTTCTTATTCCTAAGTTTTTATTTGAATTTACGGGGATTCTTATTTTTTTTTCTGTTTGGGGTTCTAATGTATATTTTTCGTCGATTTGGGTATTTTGAAATTTAATGGGGATTCGTCCATACTTGGTTCTTAATAATCGGTTTTTGATATCTATGTTGGTTCCTAATTTTCTTAGAAGGTCCATTCCTAATAGTCCGTCATATCTGTCATTAAATTCAAATATGCAGAATTTGTGTTTCATCTTTACGTTAAAGGTTTTTGGTAAAGATATGTTTGCTACGAATTAGTGTATGGTTGTTTGATGGGCGGTTTTAATTTTAAAGGGTTCTCTCTCTACATAGTTTAAATAATGTTTTTTTTACTGTTCGCGGGCTTATTAATGTTTTAGAAGATCCGGTATCGATTAGTAATTTAAATTCAGCGTGGGGTATTTCGATATAGGGTAATACAAGATGATTCATATTATTTAGATTTATTACGTTAGGTCGTTTATAAAATGGTCCATGCGAAAATTTGAACATGTGTTCTCTTCGTCGTCTTCCTCGTAATTTTCGTGTGGTTCTTCGCGTTCATAATGGTTTGATTGATTCTGTTCATTATTCGTACACGGTTGATTTTTATTATTCTGGTCATCTTCATACTCTTCTACTTCCTGGTGAAATAGCTCTTCTGAAGTGAAAGTGCGTTTTTGATTAGGGTTTAGTCTTATGTGCGTTATTTTTGTGTTAGGTCTGGTGTTACCAGATGAGGTATCCATTGGTGTAGGTTTGTAATAATTATTGGGATTATTAGTGTTTATCATCGGTGAGTTTCTGTTAGGATTCGCGTTAAATGCTGGTCTTTGTTGATTTATATTTTGGTTAAATCTCGGTTGAAATGCGGGTTTTGAAAAGTTCGAGTTAAATGTTGGTTGATAGGTGGGTTTTGAAAAGTTCGGGTAAAATGTTGGTTTTGTAAATTGTTTGTATTGGTTGTTAAAGTTTGAGTTATTAAAATGTGGATTACTTGTTCGCGTTTGGTTTATTTGTGCATTGAATGAGTTAAATTTTTGTTGTGGATTTATTTGTCTTGCGGGTTGTATAGTTTTCATTGGCGTATAGCTTTTATTCGCGTTGGGGTTATATAGTCGGTTTCTATAGTACATTACGTTTTCTTCTTCGATTATCATATTCATTGCTTCTTCTAAGTTTTGGGGATGTTGAAATCTAATTTTATCTGAAAGACTTTCGGGTAGTGCATTTAGATAGGTATCTAATGCCATCTCGTCATACATTTTAGTTTTTATAAGTCTTACGTTTGGGTCGGTCTCTTCGATTTTGAGTTTTGTCAAGATTAGGCTTCTTACATCTTGGCATCTCATTCCAAATTGATAGGGTGACTGGTTGTGTTCCATTCTTAGGCCGGTTTAATCCCTTACTAAACATTTTAAGTTCCGTTGATCGCCGAAATATGCAATTAATATTCGTTTAAATTGTTCCCATTCGTCTACGCCTTCGCGACTGGCTATTAACGTTAGTTCCGTTTTGGTTAGTTTACTGGTAATGAGGCGGATCAGTAAAGTGTTTCTGTCGTTATCGCCGGCTTATAAAAGGTCGTTAAGAATATTTCGCTGGCTACAATGTAATTACTGAGTAAACAGGTGTCATTTACATTAAAGCTTGGGATCATTTCGAGGTACAGCTTCATTTCATTAGTCATCTTGGCTGGGGTAATATGTGGGTAATTTTAAAAAGTAAAAATTTTTTTTTTTTTTTGAAAATATTTGGTTTTATTTTGTAGTTTTTGGGTGTTATTTAATGAGTTTTACGCTTGGTATTAGTTTGGTTGAGTTTACTTTTGATTTGCCGATTTTTAATTTTAATTTCTGAAATTTCAATAGGCTGGGTTATTTTTTGTGGTAATTTATCGGGTGTGAATGTTTTGCGTTATTTGCGTCAGTTATTACTTCTCTAATTTTTAATTATGTTGATTTTATTTAGGTGCGTAATAATTATCTTGTTGGTTTATGCGATTGTAAGGTGTCTGCAATGCTTACAATGTTATCTGCTACAGGATGCTGTTAATTAATTAGTTGCGTTTGCGTCTCTATTATAAGTTATTTTTAATTTTACCGTGGGTGTAATTTATTACTCGCAGTGATTTTATACAATACAATTTGTGCGTCTTTAATTTATTGCAGTAAAATTTTCACGTTATAATTTGCGTTTTAGTACCGTACTTATTTATTCTCTTGAGTAGTTTTAGATTGATACTTTAATAAAGTTTTCAATCGTAATTTTATGCTGTTTATAATGCTTGAATTCTGAAAGGTTTCGCAATGTATTTAAATAGCTTTTGATGTGATTTATTATTAGATTTTTATTGCGTATTTATTCAAGGTTAGTTTCTATGAAGTATGAGTGTTAGTTTTGCGTTCAATTTGAATTCGCGCTTCGTTATTTCCCGTATTAAGATTAGGTTTTTAATAATAGAATGTGATTTGTCTATTTATGGATGGTATTTGAATTTGAATCGTGGTGTTGCTTTCGCGTTTTTATTCTTGGTGTATTTTAAATTATTTTGTGCGTCAGTTAATTCTTTTAATGTGGGACTAGAATTTTTATTTCTTGTGTTAATTGGGAATGTAGAATTAGTAGTTCTAAAAATTTCTTGCGTTAGTTAGGTTAAGATTTAATTCAAAAATTCTAAAATTTGTTGCGCCAGTTAAGTTTTGATTCAAAATTTCTAAAAATCTTTGTGCCAGTTAAGGTTGTCGAGTTAGAGGTTTAAAAAATTTTTTCGCGCCAGTAAAGATTTAATTCCGCAATCTTAAGAGCTTTGGTTTTGTTTCTAAGAGTTTTTCTTACGTTAGTTAAAACGTGATCTAGTCTCTTGCGCTTTGCGACTTTTTTAATAATTGTCTCTAGTTTTTGTTTCAGAATAATTTTTCTCAGTTCTTTGTCTCAGAATTTTTTTTGTTGTCTCAAGTTTTCATAAGTTTTTCATATATACAAGTAAAATAATAATAAAATTTCAATAAAGGCTTGAAGATAATCTCTAGCAATTGCTAAGTCGATTATTTTCAAAAAATGGCATAAAATATTTGTAACAATAGTCAATATATACATAAATAAATTCATAAAACTAGCAAAAATCAATTGTCTTTGTTAATAATAAAATAAATTTCAATTGGTTGAGGAAAATGAACACTAGTTGCTTGGTTGCCTTCATTGATTTGTTTTCTTTGTTTCTGTTTTTCTTTTGGTTTCTTGGATTTGATCTATGCTTGTATCGCCTCCAATTTTTTCTTTTGTTGAATTCGAACTATGCTTGTTTTTCCTTCAACTGCTGGACTTGAACGATGCGTGTTTCTCCTCCAACTTTTGTTTTGTTCTGCCAAAATCGGAATTGAAATTCCCGGACCACCAGTTCCTCAAAGTTGGATTCGCTAGTGCCCTTTTGACATCCTACCTATGCTGCACACTTGAGAAGCAATAGACATAAAAATGCAACAGTTACCCCTACTGGCGAAGATGGTGTAGAAGTGGTTAGCACAGCGTTTAACAACCGTATGGCTAGCTATCGCATAAAGAACGCCAGTGTCGACAATGGGGTTGTCAAATTTCTTTGGAAGCAGAAAAAACGGTTTATTCGATTACTTAATGAAAAAAGAACACACCATACAGCAATAAAAGTCTATTGCGAACTCTACGGCGTCTACACAAAAATGGTAAAAGAGACTACCGATGTGAAATTCTTTAACACCAAAAATATGGTTATAACGTCTTCTAGTAATCTGGAAAATATGTACGAGGTCTTAAGCAAAACCTTGAGAACAAAATCAGAGCAATTTGAAACACGTGGGACCGGTTGGTCTTTGGAAAAGGTGCTCTATTTAGAAATAAATATTAATAAGTATAAGCCGATGTGAGGAGTTTTTTAGATTTTCTCTTAGGTATGAGCTGCAGGAAAGTTATAATTTAGAGGGTTTGTGTAAAATAGTAAGGGGTGGTCCGATTTTACATCTATTTAGAGATTCGAATTCTGCGTAAAATTGTAGATTAATTTGATGTGTCGCAAGTTAAGGTTCGTGGCTTCGAGCGGTCCTTTTTAAAAAGACTTCTTTGGTCCTTAACACATTTATTTATTTTACAGATGTGAACAATTACAATTTGAATTAATTTATTCTAAGTCGAATAGTTAATACTTAATTGTACAGTGAGTTATCTACGAACTGCAAGGTAAAAGCTGAACGTTTGATGAACTGACTAGGAGTGGAGCTCCTGGTCCTTATATAACTTTCTCCCCCTCACAATTCTGTGGGAACCTGCGGACCTATGTCCGCTTACACTTCATAATACATAGTTGCTATCTTAAAAGCTATTCATAATTACAATGTTGCAGGCTTATTCTGCGTAATCTCGGTACGTGACATCCTACGACCGTCTGTGACCTGACATCTGCAGTGTCACTTATCCTTGTGCTACTTTGTAGCGTTTCCACTCGTGGGAACTGAAATCATCTTAATAAAATGTAATAAAATGTTGCAACGACATTGTTGCACTGTCCTAACATTTCCTAATGTTTCCTAATATTTTCTAATACAGATATTAGTTTTATATGTATAATAGATGGGGGATCCTATAACTCGCATGGTTAAAAAATTTATGCGGACGGCTAAAAATCACTACCAGCAAAAATTCTTAAAATGAGGGTAGGTCCCTGGGGGATGGTGTAGTCTAAAAAAGTCTTAGAAATTCGGGTAGCTGAGAAAATTTTAATATTAATTGATACCAAACAAGATATATTTGTCTCGAAGGATGCAATGGCTAGTCGAGGAAAACTATTTGGTTCAGAATGTTAGCGGTAAAAAAATCTTAAAATTGGGGTCGCTCTCTGATACCAAACAAGATAGGTTTATCTCGAAAGATGAAAAATGGTTAGTCGAAGAAAACTATTTGGTGCAGATGTGGGAGGAAATGAGGATGCTAAGATGAAAATGCAAGATATATTTATCTCGAAAGATGCTATCTCGAAAGATGAAAGTGGCTAGTAGAAGAAAACTATTTGGTCCAGATGATTGAGGAATTGAGGGATTCTGGAGGAAAGGAGGGCCCAAGTACCCTGTCCTACATCTACTTACCGATGCCAGTAACACAGCAATAGGAAGTGTTCTTTCTCAGGTGCAGGACGGTCAAGAAAAACTTATTGGGAATTTTAGCAAAGTCTTATCGCGGCCAGAAAGGAACTATTGTGTGACAAGAAGGGAGTTGTTGGCCGGCGTCAAATCCGTAAAGCACTTTTGTAAGTACGTATACGGCCGTAAATTTCTGTTAAAAACAGACCATGCTGCACTAAAATGGTTACTAAAGAGCAAATTGCGAGGTGGATAGAACGTCTGCAGGAATATGACTTTGACACAGAACATCGTTTAGGAACTAGCTATCGGTATGCAGACGCTCTATTAGGAAGACCGTGTTCGGTAGACTGCAATCATTATTCCAATATGGAAGAGAAAATAAGTGTCATTTATAGAATGACGGTAACCGATGATACTTGGCAACCCGAAAGAGTACGAGAAGGCCAGGAGAATGACGACGAATTGCGACGTATTATTGAGTGGAAAAGTATAGTACAACGACCAGCTTGGGAAGAAATTAGTATTTCAAGTAGGAGTCTGAAGGCATACTGGGCACAGTTGGACTCCTTGGTGATTGAAAATAGAATCTTTAAACGACGCCTGGAGTGTGAAGATGGCACTGAGAGACGACTTCATATGATAGTGCCGAGAAGCAGAGTGCCGGAAGTGTTGCAGCACTTGCACGAGGGTATTTCCGGAAGGCACTTTGGCCTGAAAAGATCTCTCGAAAGCGCGAGAGAAAGATTCTATTGGGTGAACTGCAAAGAAGATGTAAAGGAGTGGTGCCGGAAATGTGAGTTGTGTGCATCTGGAAATGGCCCGGTCACAAAACCGAAAGCCCCAATAAGACAGTATAACGTAGGGAATCCTTTTGAGAGGGTGGCCATTGTTATAGCTGTAATAAATAAATTATAGTAGTGTTTAGTGTTGTTAAGAAGACTTATGGTTAAGGATTTAGTTTAGAAGATATTAATGCTTGCAAATAACATTAGTGTGATAGTGCTTCATAGTTAATTGGACTGAAAACGTCTATAAATAAGGTGTATACTGTTAATTAGACTTGTGAATAGTGTGTAATAAAGACTTTTGTTATTACTTGTTCTAAATTGGTAAACGCGTTAGCGGTAGCCCGCTACAGTATTATAGAATTAGCAATATCCAGCAAAGGTTAAACCGTTTAACTATTTTCAACATAGAAAATAATTTTGCAAAAAAAAATTAATTTGGACAGATGAATAGAGCAGCTCTTAAATTTTAAATTCAGAAAATAAATTATTTAATTTTATAAGCATATCCTTTTCTATTATAGTCATAGTGCTATCAGCATTTCTGTTCATTTTTATCAAACAGTTTTTAATTTATCTTGAGATATTGCGTTAGCTTCACATTCAAAACAAGTTAGTCTACTTTTATTGTTTTTGTCTTATTAAAAAGTTTTGTGTAATTCCGTTTCAGTATTTCTTATAATAAGGTTTTCTTCAAATAAGTTTAAACAAAGGAGTTGCTTTTTATTGCCTTAAATTAGATTTTTTGTGCAATTATAACGTTTAGCAAGAATTATGTATTAAAATTGTTTTAAAATAATAAACTTTATAAATATAGCAGTAAAAGTAATGAGATAATTATACGTTTAAACAGCGAGAAGAAAAATTGCAGTATTTATAGGCGACTATCAATCTTTCACCCTGGCGCTGCCGTAGCTAGATACGTCATTCTTTTACCAGAAAAATCACTCTTGCATCAGTATTAAAGATTTCGCAAACCGCAACCTCTACACTACAAATAAACCTTCCTTTAACACGCATTTCAAATGTTTGTTTCATTATCTTGTTTTATATTTCACTAGTACATAGAGAAACCGTCAAACAATTCGACGCAAGTTCAAAGCACAAACGCTCAGAGAATCTAAAATACCAAAAATTTCTATTCAATTAAAATATAGCATTATTTTATGTCAATACAAGTTCCTTAGACTAATCCGAAAATGCATTTTGTGTAAAGCGTGACGACTTATGAACTGTAATAAAATTAGAATTTTAAAATATATTTAAACATACGATCATTCGCTAGCATGGTCAAAGCACCAGTTCTCTTTATGTAATGACAGATCTATCAAACCTTCTTAAACTGAATTAACTCCACAAAATCGCCAATTAAAAAGCACTCTTCTCCTTCTGAATAGAATAAATTATTTAAAGTAAATTCTTTTATTCGTTGTTGCAAGGTATCTTGTGTATTATTATTTTGTATTGACTACGATGAATTTGCCCTGATTGGTGAAACACATTATACAAAGCTATTGCTATCCGACACAACCCCTATAGTTTTTATTGTAATAGATTATCGCAGTGCCGCAAAAGTTTATTGATTTTCTGATGTGCGGCTGCGTTTATAAGGGCGTTGGTTGTTCTTCTCATTCGATCGTGAACAGTTTGCTGAGAAAGGTACGTGAAACGTTTTGCTTTAAAAATTTAAATTAGCTGTTTACTTTTCTATATAGAAGCTTCAACAATGGCACACTCAAAGTTAGCAAAGCCTAAATTTGATATGACCGAAGAAGAAATTGAAGCTGCTGAACAAGAGGAATTCAAAACCGGTCCATTTTCAACTTTGACAGAATCGGTCAAGGGCGGGACGCAAGTGTTGATTAGTCTTCGTAACGACAAGAAATTATTATGCCATGTGCGGGCCTTTGACAGGCATTTCAATATGGTTATAGAAAACGTAACAGAAATGTGGACCGACTTTCCCAGAGCGAAAAGGGGTAAGAAAAACCGCAATCCCGTCAATAAGGAGCGCTTTATCAGCAAGATGTTTCTGCGCGGAGATTCTGTAATATTGGTAGTTCGAAACCCGAAAGTCGTTAAAGGTAAGGGTGAAGGAACATCAGGCGAAGAAAACCTCGAGCTTAAGCATTTTGTATACTGATGACATGTTTAACAAATGTAACTCTAATATAAGGAGCGCTTTTTTATACAATCTCCAGCAATTAATATAAAACCCAATTCTATATATTATGGGTGTAATATAGGTGTACTTGTATTCATTTCTATTATTTGTAAGCTTTAAGCATTATCAATTGTAGTGTAAATTGTTTAAAACAAAAAATGTGTATTTAATTGAAACTCTTTTACTTTTATATAACCAATTATTTGTAATAATTTTATATTGTATTAATCGTATGGCATACGCATTTACATAACTTTAACAGTATTATCTTTAATTCAAATCTTTTTAGGCAGGAAAATTTTTAAATAATATAAATCTGTTTGTAGTATTATATTTCTCTGTAATATAAACTATTAAAGGGCAAATACTAATTTAATTCTATTTATTATAGGTAGTAAATAACATTTTATCCAAATCAATTAAAAACGTTATATCCCTGCATTGAATTCAGAACAAAATTTCAAACTAGAAATATATTTTGGCATCTCGAAAAATATAGAACATCGTTAGGCACCTACATTTCTAGTGTTAGTTTTTTGTTGCTCCCTAAGATTAATATGGAGGATCATTAGATATTTTTGTAAATGGTACCTACCAATATACAACAGATGGCACCACTTTTAATTTATATATATATATATATATATATGTATATATATATATATATATTTTATATATATTACTCATATTTAGACCACGGGTAGAATATTAAATAATCACATCAAATAATTTTAATCACCGTGTATAAGGAATTTTAATAGATAATACGCTTTATTAAAACACCGTGGAGAATAAAAAAATCATTCGTTTCAGTAAAAATAAGAGATTTAAAAGCATGTACAAGACGCTTTATATCGAAAGAAACAGTATTAACAAGCTCTACGGGTAATGTAATTATTCCGAGGAAAGAAACAAAAGAGAAATTATGTGCAAAATTTATATTAATTAACCCTATTTTAAGTAACCGGTAGTAAAACAAAGTGTACACATAATGATTAATAGTTAACTTGTATTCGCTAAAAATGAAAGGATAGAAGTCAATTTTAATTGGAGTTAATTAAACCATTATTAATAATAAGCATAAAAGTGTGAAAATCCAAGATTATAATACCAGAAAATAAAGCTCTAAGAATTAATATTATTTTGAACACCTGCGTAGTTTACATATCACGTACGGCGAAAATTGTGTAGATAACAAATGGTTTCAAAGAATCTTGTAGAAACCGTCGCATAATAGTTACGAGAAATGCTAAAGGTGGGTTATTTCACACTCCACATGGACTAAAATATAATCGATAATAAAGAATATCAATTTGCACCAATACGAACAGGTTAGAAAAGGAAAGAGAAAATGCGTCAAGCAAAGACACATATAGTAAAAGGCGTGATTTAAGCAACGTCACGAGGGTCACAATTGGTTGAAAATAGGATGCAAATATCAGAGGTAGAAACAACGATTTCTGTACAAAATTAATTAGCTTTTCTCGGACATGTTTGCGTGCCGTGTGAGAATTTCTGAGTTTTAAATGGGGCGAGTGAAAAATTCGTAAAAACCGACGCGCGAGACACGGACTGGGAACATGGCATGAGAAATTCTTTAGAATTACCCGTTTTGGGGAACAGACCGACAGACAGGCTTTTGCTATATATACCGAGGTGAAAATAAACAAGGCCTCTTAGACTTTTGACTATTCGATGCGTTAAAAGCTCTTACATCCGCGACTTGATTGAAGATGTTAAACAGTGCATTTTAGTTTGATAAAATAATTTAAAGTTTGCTCGTATATTTTAGTGATTCAAAATAGTTTGTTATTTACGTGCTAACATGAATGTACTTCAGTGCACTTAGATACAAGGTAATAAAATTTAGTATCACGGTACCAATTAGCAAAATTTACAACGACAAATGTATACACAAAAGTAGGCAGTTTTGGCGTATATTGGTGAAAGAAGTATGAATTTCTTTGTTATTTTCGGGGTGTTAATAATTAAATGGTTCAAAAACGTGTCTGGATCCACAAAACCAGGGTCAGATATACACAGATGAGTTCCGGAAAAGCCCAGAAACAACTTTAAATAAATGGTGATGGAGAAAATTTTAAAAGCGTTGAGAATTAGAAGCCGTAAATATAATCCTGTTGGAATGGTGTGATTAACTAAAGGGACGATGTACACTAAAGCTACGAGGACAGTAACCTTCAGGTAAATTATACTATTTTGTTTGACATTTTGGTGTGTGTTGAATAACTTTATTATACTATTTTGTTTGACATTTTTGTGTGTGTTGAATTACTTGATAATTGATTTACTTTAAATGGACATTAGTGAAATTGTACTAACCATAAAATTTTAATGTTAAGATGAAATTTGCTTGTTTAAGTAGAAAGGGGTATTTAGTATTGATGTTCTGGATTATGATGAAATTTTAGGTATGTCTTTGAGCTCAATTAGACGAACCTGGTTAATTAACGTAAAGGGGTGGTAGATGCTCCCTTTTTACTCTGCATATATTGTTATATTAATTAGTAGGCATTCTACAAGGACTTTAATTCTGGATGCACATTAAAATGATAATATTTAATTTTGAAATTTTCCGATATTAAAATTTATGCTGAATATTAATTTTGAAATTTTAATGTATTGTGAATATTGATGTAAATAGAGTTGACATTGATGTTTGTGGTAGGAATGTGTTTGTTTTTTTTATGAATGAGGAGGTTTATAAAATTAGGTGAGCAGCCGAGGCGAAAAGAGGATCACAGCAGTTTATGACGCCCAATCGGTGGGACTAGAATTTTTTTGTTGAAAGGACTCAGTTCCCGCATTCAAAGGAGTATATCACAGCAGTTCATGGCGCCCAACGTGGGGCTCGAGTTCCAAATAAAATTTTTGTGATTTTATTCCAGGAAACTGGCGATCTGAGAAAGAGAGTTTCTGTGTGTGTATAAATTTAAGAGTATTTTGAGTGTGTGTGAGTGAGTAGAACGTATGCAGAGAAAAGAGTGGTTAAGGAGTCAAGGAGTGGAAATTGGAAGTGACGATAGTGCATTGTGTGGGAAAAATTGAAAATGGAAGAAGCTGGAGGCAGTAGAGATCAGTCGAGGACGGAATCAGGGATCAAGGAAACGAGATGATAATGAGAATGCTAGAGAGGATGAACGAAGAAGCCAATAGAGCTAGGGATGAATCTAATAGAGCTAGGAGGAGTCCAACCGAAAATTAGAGCAGATAAGCGGGAAAATTGAACAAAATACTAAAGAATTTACAGAATTTAAAGATAGTCTTACCGTGAAACTGGGGAAGTAGAAAATAGGGTTGAAAAAATGAGCGTGATATTACAGGTCTTCGACAGGAAATGGGACATTTAAGGTCCGAAGTACGCATTTTTGTGAAGAAGAGATTAATGTAAAATGACTGAAGTAACGGACTCATGTAGGGATCAGTTAGGCAGGGTAGAACGCGAAGTTAGTAGTATCAAATACAACATGTCAAATTTAACGGGGGAAGGTCCCAGATTTTCTACAGGTGGAGTATCATTGGACCAACACATGAAGTTTTATGGCGATAACAGGGTAAATCCACAAATTTTTATTAATAGTGTAAGAAATCTAGTGGGAAATTTATTTGACGAACAGACTAAACTAAATACGATAAAGGCTTTATTAAAGGACAATGCGGAAGCGTGGTACAATTTAGTAGGACAGGACATAGACACCTACATGGACTTTGAGGACAGATTTTAAAGCACTACTGGAGTGACCACAGACAAGACCAGGTACGAGACGACTTAATCACAGGGAAATTTAAGGAGAATTTTCAGGAAGTAGAGCAATATGCTATACGCAAGTATAGCATAGCAAAGCAACTGAACCCACCACTGACGGACCGACAAATTATTAAGTATTTATCACGACACTTCGAGGTAGAAGTAAGACAACACGTAGCACTACAGAACATAGTGGACAGAGAAATATTTTAGAATACCTGCAGAGGTACGACGACGTAAGTAGTGGACGACCTCGCGATAATAGGGAAAGACAGATCAACACAGTTAGGTTTGACAATAGACGGGACAACTATGCTAGAAGGGGAATAGTTACGGATACCAGCGACCGAATTGGGAACAGAGACGACCATACGTTAGGAGTAATAGTTTAGGAAGGGACCTGCACCGAGACCGGAACCTACCAGAAGGAATAGTTCACCGGACATGAGGGGACTGCTAATACAGACACGGAACGAGTGGAAACGCCTAGGACATACGCTGAGGTGACGGCTAGACCAGGACCAAGTAGGGAAAACAGACCTGGACAGGATTTTAGAACGCGACAGACCACTAGATTTCAGTGTAAATGTATATGAACATCCACGTGAATTTTTCAAAATTGAGGAGGAAGTAGAGCCAGAAACTGAGGAAAAATTATGTTTGCCAATTATTAATATAGAAATTTTTGAGAATAATGTAGAAGTATTACTTGATACAGGGGCAGAGGCGAGTTTAATATCGGAGGAATTCGTCAGCAAAATTAGGGATAAGGTTTGTGATAGAATTATGCCTATAAAGCGTAGCCATTTAGTAGCTCAAAATAAAAAGAAGTTTGCTGTAGTAAATAGTGTTGTGGTGCTTAGGATAGATATAGGAGGTTTAAGCTGTGAACAGGAGTTTGTAATTGTACCTGGACTGAAGTTTCAGAGCATTTTAGGTGTTGACTGTATGATGAAGTTAGGGATTTTGATAGATATGGAACGGAAGGTAGTAAGGATTAAGGATAGGGTAGTGCCATGGAAGGGCAGTTATGAAGTCACAGAGGATGACACGGGGTTGAGTATTAATGTAGTAGAGGTAGAGAATGATGAAGGTAAACAGATCAACACAATAAGATGTCCAGAGGATAGGAGAGTAGAGGTTCAAGCTTTAGTACAAAAACATGTAGAATTAGTGGGGGTAGAAGCAATAGCAGCATATCGGGAGCAGGTGAAGGCAGAATTATTTTTGATGAGGTTAAGTGGCAAGTTTGTTTTTAATAAAGTAGATTTAAGGGATTCATTCTGGCGGATTCCATTACATAAGAATTCTAGAAGGTATATAGGATTTTCCATAGAGGGAAAAATCGATAACTTTAAAGTAGTATCGTTTGGTTTGTCGGCAGAAAAGGAAAAAATAGTAAATGAGAAACAGACAAATGTAGGGACTGAAGAAGAAGCTGTATTTAAGAGTCAGGATAATAGGGATGATAAGTTTATTGTATGTGAGAGAACAGGGATGATAAGTATAGATATAGATGGAGGAGAAATAGGGATGAAGAGTATTAGGATGGTGAGAAGAAAGACTTGGAGGGTCAAGAAGAGAGTTAGATTTAAATAGAATAAGGGATAGCATAGGTGTATATAGAAGAGTAAAAGTAGGTGTTGATAGAAAATAGAGCTAGATATAGGATAAATATGGGAGATAATTAGAAATAGGTTTAGGATGAGAATAAAGAGTAAATGTAGGAAGAAAATAAGATAGATTAAGTGTAGATATTTCATATAAGATTAGTGGAGAGTTAGGAATAGAGTAAGAGTAGGATAGGCATATAGGATTAGGTAGGGGGAAGTAAAGTATAGTGAAGATTAGTTAAAAGTTAGAAATAGGATAGGCATATAGGATTAGGTAGGGGGACGTAAAGTATAGTGAAGATTAGTTAAAAGTTAGGAATAGGATAGGTATATAGGATGTATATAGGATTAGATGGATAAGTAGGATGAAGTTAGGGATAATTTAAGTTTATAAAATTAAGTGAGAGTTAGGAATAGGATAGGGATATAGGATAGGTGTAAATATTTTTTTTTTGGATTGGAGACAAAGTAGGTAAGTTAGATAGATAAGGGTAGAGAGAGATAGGAAATTTTTTTGTAATTTTTTGTCTAAATGCTTTATATTTGCATTCAAATAAGTGGGATTATTTGTATTCAAATAGGGGGAAAATACTCATATTTAGACCAGGGTAGAAAATTAAATAATCACATCAAATAATTTTAATCACCGTGTATAAGGAATTTTAATAGATAATACGCTTTATTAAAACACCGTGGAGAATAAAAAAATCATTCGTTTCAGTAAAAATAAGAGATTTAAAAGCATGTACAAGACGCTTCATATCGGAAGAAACAGTATTAACAAGCTCTACGGGTAATGTAATTATTCCGAGAAAGAAACAAAGAGAAATTACGTGCAAAATTTATATTAATTAACCCTATTTTAAGTAACCGGTAGTAAAACAAAGTGTACACATAATAATTAATAGTTAACTTGTATTCGCTAAAATGAAAGGATAGAAGTCAATTTTAATTGGAGTTAATTAAACCATTATTAATAATAAGCATAAAAGTGTGAAAATCCAAGATTATAATACCAGAAAATAAAGCTCTAAGAATTAATATTATTTTGAACACCTGCGTAGTTTAAATATCACGTACGGCGAAAATTGTGTAGATAACAAATGGTTTCAAAGAATCTTGTAGAAACCGTCGCATAATAGTTACGAGAAATGCTAAAGGTGGGTTATTTCACACTCCACATGGACTAAAATATAATCGATAATAAAGAATATCAATTTGCACCAATACGAACAGGTTAGAAAAGGAAAGAGAAAATGCGTCAAGCAAAGACACATATAGTAAAAGGCGTGATTTAAGCAACGTCACGAGGGTCACAATTGGTTGAAAATAGGATGCAAATATCAGAGGTAGAAACAACGATTTCTGTACAAAATTAATTAGCTTTTCTCGGACATGTTTGCGTGCCGTGTGAGAATTTCTGAGTTTTAAATGGGGCGAGTGAAAAATTCGTAAAAACCGACGCGCGAGACACGGACCGGGAACATGGCATGAGAAATTCTTTAGAATTACTCGTTTTGGGGAACAGACCGACAGACAGGCTTTTTGCTATATATACCGAGGTGAAAATAAACAAGGCCTCTTAGACTTTTGACTATTCGATGCGTTAAAAGCTCTTACATCCGCGACTTGATTGAAGATGTTAAACAGTGCATTTTAGTTTGATAAAATAATTTAAAGTTTGCTCGTATATTTTAGTGATTCAAAATAGTTTGTTATTTACGTGCTAACATGAATGTACTTCAGTGCACTTAGATACAAGGTAATAAAATTTAGTATCACGGTACCAATTAGCAAAATTTACAACGACAAATGTATACACAAAAGTAGGCAGTTTTGGCGTATATTGGTGAAAGAAGTATGAATTTCTTTGTTATTTTTCGGGGGTGTTAATAATTAAATGGTTCAAAAACGTGTCTGGATCCACAAAACCAGGGTCAGATATACACAGATGAGTTCCGGAAAAGCCCAGAAACAACTTTAAATAAATGGTGATGGAGAAAATTTTAAAAGCGTTGAGAATTAGAAGCCGTAAATATAATCCTGTTGGAATGGTGTGATTAACTAAAGGGACGATGTACATTAAAGCTACGAGGACAGTAACCTTCAGGTAAATTATACTATTTTGTTTGACATTTTGGTGTGTGTTGAATTACTTGATAATTGATTTACTTTAAATGGACATTAGTGAAATTGTACTAACCATAAAATTTTAATGTTAAGATGAAATTTGCTTGTTTAAGTAGAAAGGGTATTTAGTATTGATGTTCTGGATTATGATGAAATTTTAGGTATGTCTTTGAGCTCAATTAGACGAACCTGGTTAATTAACGTAAAGGGGTGGTAGATGCTCTCTTTTTACTCTGAATATATTGTTATATTAATTAGTAGGCATTCTACAAGGACTTTAATTCTGGATGCACATTAAAATGATAATATTTAATTTTGAAATTTTCCGATATTAAAATTTATGCTGAATATTAATTTTGAAATTTTAATGTATTGTGAATATTGATGTAAATAGAGTTGACATTGATGTTTGTGGTAGGAATGTGTTTGTTTTTTTTTATGAATGAGGAGGTTTATAAAATTAGGTGAGCAGCCGAGGCGAAAAGAGGATCACAGCAGTTTATGACGCCCAATCGGTGGGACTAGAATTTTTTTGTTGAAAGGACTCAATTCCCGCATTCAAAGGAGTATATCACAGCAGTTCATGGCGCCCAACGTGGGGCTCGAGTTCCAAATAAAATTTTTGTGATTTTATTCCAGGAAACTGGCGATCTGAGAGAGAGAGTTTCTGTGTGTGTATAAATTTAAGAGTATTTTGAGTGTGTGTGAGTGAGTAGAACGTATGCAGAGAAAAGAGTGGTTAAGGAGTCAAGGAGTGGAAATTGGAAGTGACGATAGTGCATTGTGTGGGAAAAATTTGAAAATGGAAGAAGCTGGAGGCAGTAGAGATCAGTCGAGGACGGAATCAGGGGATCAAGGAAACGAGATGATAATGAGAATGCTAGAGAGGATGAACGAAGAAGCCAATAGAGCTAGGGATGAATCTAATAGAGCTAGGGAGGAGTCCAACCGAAAATTAGAGCAGATAAGCGGGAAAATTGAACAAAATACTAAAGAATTTACAGAATTTAAAGATAGTCTTACCGTGAAACTGGGGGAAGTAGAAAATAGGGTTGAAAAAAATGAGCGTGATATTACAGGTCTTCGACAGGAAATGGGACATTTAAGGTCCGAAGTACGCATTTTTTGTGAAGAAGAGATTAATGTAAAAATGACTGAAGTAACGGACTCATGTAGGGATCAGTTAGGCAGGGTAGAACGCGAAGTTAGTAGTATCAAATACAACATGTCAAATTTAACGGGGGAAGGTCCCAGATTTTCTACAGGTGGAGTATCATTGGACCAACACATGAAGTTTTATGGCGATAACAGGGTAAATCCACAAATTTTATTAATAGTGTAAGAAATCTAGTGGGAAATTTATTTGACGAACAGACTAAACTAAATACGATAAAGGCTTTATTAAAGGACAATGCGGAAGCGTGGTACAATTTAGTAGGACAGGACATAGACACCTACATGGACTTTGAGGACAGATTTTTAAAGCACTACTGGAGTGACCACAGACAAGACCAGGTACGAGACGACTTAATCACAGGGAAATTTAAGGGAGAATTTTCAGGAAGTAGGAGCAATATGCTATACGCAAGTATAGCATAGCAAGCAACTGAACCCACCACTGACGGACCGACAAATTATTAAGTATTTATCACGACACTTCGAGGTAGAAGTAAGACAACACGTAGCACTACAGAACATAGTGGACAGAGAAATATTTTTAGAATACCTGCAGAGGTACGACGACGTAAGTAGTGGACGACCTCGCGATAATAGGGAAAGACAGATCAACACAGTTAGGTTTGACAATAGACGGGACAACTATGCTAGAAGGGGAATAGTTACGGATACCAGCGACCGAAATTGGGAACAGAGACGACCATACGTTAGGAGTAATAGTTTAGGAAGGGACCTGCACCGAGACCGGAACCTACCAGAAGGAATAGTTCACCGGACATGAGGGGGACTGCTAATACAGACACGGAACGAGTGGAAACGCCTAGGACATACGCTGAGGTGACGGCTAGACCAGGACCAAGTAGGGAAAACAGACCTGGACAGGATTTTTAGAACGCGACAGACCACTAGATTTCAGTGTAAATGTATATGAACATCCACGTGAATTTTTCAAAATTGAGGAGGAAGTAGAGCCAGAAACTGAGGAAAAATTATGTTTGCCAATTATTAATATAGAAATTTTTGAGAATAATGTAGAAGTATTACTTGATACAGGGGCAGAGGCGAGTTTAATATCGGAGGAATTCGTCAGCAAAATTAGGGATAAGGTTTGTGATAGAATTATGCCTATAAAGCGTAGCCATTTAGTAGCTCCAAATAAAAAGAAGTTTGCTGTAGTAAATAGTGTTGTGGTGCTTAGGATAGATATAGGAGGTTTAAGCTGTGAACAGGAGTTTGTAATTGTACCTGGACTGAAGTTTCAGAGCATTTTAGGTGTTGACTGTATGATGAAGTTAGGGATTTTGATAGATATGGAACGGAAGGTAGTAAGGATTAAGGATAGGGTAGTGCCATGGAAGGGCAGTTATGAAGTCACAGAGGATGACACGGGGTTTAGTATTAATGTAGTAGAGTTAGAGGATGATGAAGTTAAACAGATCAACACGATAATATGTCCAGAGGATAGGAGAGTAGAGGTTCAAGCTTTAGTACAAAAACATGTAGAATTAGTGGGGGTAGAAGCAATAGCAGCATATCGGGAGCAGGTGAAGGCAGAATTATTTTTGATGAGGTTAAGTGGCAAGTTTGTTTTTAATAAAGTAGATTTAAGGGATTTATTCTGGCGGATTCCATTACATAAGAATTCTAGAAGGTATATAGGATTTTCCATAGAGGGAAAAATCGATAACTTTAAAGTAGTATCGTTTGGTTTGTCGGCAGAAAAGGAAAAAATAGTAAATGAGAAACAGACAAATGTAGGGAATGAAGACGAAGCTGTATTTAAGAGTCAGGATAATAGGGATGATAAGTTTATTGTATGTGAGAGAACAGGGATGATAAGTATAGATATAGATGGAGGAGAAATAGGGATGAAGAGTATTAGGATGGTGAGAAGAAAGACTTGGAGGGTCAAGAAGAGAGTTAGATTTAAATAGAATAAGGGATAGCATAGGTGTATATAGAAGAGTAAAAGTAGGTGTTGATAGAAAATAGAGCTAGATATAGGATAAATATGGGAGATAATTAGAAATAGGTTTAGGATGAGAATAAAGAGTAAATGTAGGAAGAAAATAAGATAGATTAAGTGTAGATATTTCATATAAGATTAGTGGAGAGTTAGGAATAGAGTAAGAGTAGGATAGGCATATAGGATTAGGTAGGGGGAAGTAAAGTATAGTGAAGATTAGTTAAAAGTTAGAAATAGGATAGGCATATAGGATTAGGTAGGGGGACGTAAAGTATAGTGAAGATTAGTTAAAAAGTTAGGAATAGGATAGGTATATAGGATGTATATAGGATTAGATGGATAAGTAGGATGAAGTTAGGGATAATTTCAGTTTATAAAATTAAGTGAGAGTTAAAAATAGGATAGGGATATAGGATAGGTGTAAATATTTTTTTTTTGGATTGGAGACAAAGTAGGTAAGTTAGATAGATAAGGGTAGAGAGAGATAGGAAATTTTTTTGTAATTTTTTTGTCTAAATGCTTTATATTTGCATTCAAATAAGTGGGATTATTTGTATTCAAATAGGGGGAAAATACTCATATTTAGACCAGGGTAGAAAATTAAATAATCACATCAAATAATTTTAATCACCGTGTATAAGGAATTTTAATAGATAATACGCTTTATTAAAACACCGTGGAGAATAAAAAAATCATTCGTTTCAGTAAAAATAAGAGATTTAAAAGCATGTACAAGACGCTTTATATCGAAAGAAACAGTATTAACAAGCTCTACGGGTAATGTAATTATTCCGAGGAAAGAAACAAAAGAGAAATTACGTGCAAAATTTATATTAATTAACCCTATTTTAAGTAACCGGTAGTAAAACAAAGTGTACACATAATAATTAATAGTTAACTTGTATTCGCTAAAAATGAAAGGATAGAAGTCAATTTTAATTGGAGTTAATTAAACCATTATTAATAATAAGCATAAAAGTGTGAAAATCCAAGATTATAATACCAGAAAATAAAGCTCTAAGAATTAATATTATTTTGAACACCTGCGTAGTTTAAATATCACGTACGGCGAAAATTGTGTAGATAACAAATGGTTTCAAAGAATCTTGTAGAAACCGTCGCATAATAGTTACGAGAAATGCTAAAGGTGGGTTATTTCACACTCCACATGGACTAAAATATAATCGATAATAAAGAATATCAATTTGCACCAATACGAACAGGTTAGAAAAGGAAAGAGAAAATGCGTCAAGCAAAGACACATATAGTAAAAGGCGTGATTTAAGCAACGTCACGAGGGTCACAATTGGTTGAAAATAGGATGCAAATATCAGAGGTAGAAACAACGATTTCTGTACAAAATTAATTAGCTTTTCTCGGACATGTTTGCGTGCCGTGTGAGAATTTCTGAGTTTTAAATGGGGCGAGTGAAAAATTCGTAAAAACCGACGCGCGAGACACGGACTGGGAACATGGCATGAGAAATTCTTTAGAATTACCCGTTTTGGGGAACAGACCGACAGACAGGCTTTTTGCTATATATACCGAGGTGAAAATAAACAAGGCCTCTTAGACTTTTGACTATTCGATGCGTTAAAAGCTCTTACATCCGCGACTTGATTGAAGATGTTAAACAGTGCATTTTAGTTTGATAAAATAATTTAAAGTTTGCTCGTATATTTTAGTGATTCAAAATAGTTTGTTATTTACGTGCTAACATGAATGTACTTCAGTGCACTTAGATACAAGGTAATAAAATTTAGTATCACGGTACCAATTAGCAAAATTTACAACGACAAATGTATACACAAAAGTAGGCAGTTTTGGCGTATATTGGTGAAAGAAGTATGAATTTCTTTGTTATTTTTCGGGGGTGTTAATAATTAAATGGTTCAAAACGTGTCTGGATCCACAAAACCAGGGTCAGATATACACAGATGAGTTCCGGAAAAGCCCAGAAACAACTTTAAATAAATGGTGATGGAGAAAATTTTAAAAGCGTTGAGAATTAGAAGCCGTAAATATAATCCTGTTGGAATGGTGTGATTAACTAAAGGGACGATGTACATTAAAGCTACGGGACAGTAACCTTCAGGTAAATTATACTATTTTGTTTGACATTTTGGTGTGTGTTGAATAACTTTATTATACTATTTTGTTTGACATTTTGTGTGTGTTGAATTACTTGATAATTGATTTACTTTAAATGGACTTTAGTGAAATTGTACTAACCATAAAATTTTAATGTTAAGATGAAATTTGCTTGTTTAAGTAGAAAGTGGTATTTAGTATTGATGTTCTGGATTATGATGAAATTTTAGGTATGTCTTTGAGCTCAATTAGACGAACCTGGTTAATTAACGTAAAGGGTGGTAGATGCTCCCTTTTTACTCTGCATATATTGTTATATTAATTAGTAGGCATTCTACAAGGACTTTAATTCTGGATGCACATTAAAATGATAATAAATTTAATTTTGAAATTTTCCGATATTAAAATTTATGCTGAATATTAATTTTGAAATTTTAATGTATTGTGAATATTGATGTAAATAGAGTTGACATTGATGTTTGTGGTAGGAATGTGTTTGTTTTTTTTATGAATGAGGAGGTTTATAAAATTAGGTGAGCAGCCGAGGCGAAAAGAGGATCACAGCAGTTTATGACGCCCAATCGGTGGGACTAGAATTTTTTTGTTGAAAGGACCCAGTTCCCGCATTCAAAGGAGTATATCACAGCAATATATATATATATATATATATATATATATATATATTTATATATGTGTGTATATAATTAGTTTTGGGTTTTAGGTCAGCAGAATTGAAGAGTTCTCTTTTTTATAAACTCAAGCTTTCGGAAATTTATTTTTCCATTTTCAAGAGTACTAAAAGTAAATACAAATGAATTAGTTACGTGAACAAGGTTGACTAATAGCTAAAAATTATAATTAACTGATACTTACTAAAGTGAGATAAGTTACAATTGGACGATCAATAATAATGTACAGTGTATAAGGGTATGGTATAATTAAATTTAAAAATAAAAATAATAAATGTGGTCCAATTTGTTGAAATTTGCAGTTAATAACAAATTGTTCAGATGCCAGCTTGTTCCATATGCAGACAAAAATTGCAATGTGTGCCAGTTATTATCATCCGCATAAGAACACGTGAATGTCAACAGCTGCTCAAGTATCACTTCACAATTTGGCGAGTTTTGACGAATGAGAAGATCGAAAAATGAAAATGTTTTAAACCGTTAATTATCAATTAAAATAAATCATACTAAAAGCTGTTTTATTTAAACATTTATTAAAAACAATAGAAAAATAAAATATGCTAACAAAAGCAAAAAAATTTTTTAATTTCAAACTTAAAATTGCGTTACTAAATTTAAAAAAAATTAAAAAAATAGGTGTGTACTTAACGGTATATTATTAATGCATAATTTTGTTTCTGTACAAGATATTAACATATTACATATTTAATTTTTTTCATCATCATCATTAGGTCTTCAGTCTCGGAACTGCTTAGACGCATAACCTCATTGTTTCCTATTCTGAACTAATCTTCACATTTCCCTGAAATTTGCACAGTCTGCATCTATTACTATCTGATCTAGGTCTACATCTACATCCTTTTTTCTACCTCTGCTTGTAATATATCCCATACTATTCCCCAAAATGCTTTAGAACGTATTCTGTCCTATTTCTCCTATTTTTCTGCACAGATATAGTTGTTTCCCTACTATTTCTATATCCTATTTGTTATTAACTTTGTCTGTCCATGTTATCATCCTCATACATCTGAAGCACAGAATTCCAAAAGCTGCTACCGTTTTTCTGTCTGCTTTTCCTACTGCCCGTATTTCATAGGCATACTGTGCTGTGCTCCACACCTATGCTTTCAACAATTTTCTTCTTGTTTCTAATGTTTGTTGTTTTTCTTTATAAGCGCTGTTCTTTCTTGTTAGAGACAGTTCGGTTCCCATCTATTGTTTTACAATTATATACTCTATTTCTCGGACATTTAGTGGTTGTGAAGGGGGTAAGCAGCCTGTGGCTTCCAAGTTCCCCCAGCACTTGAACATTTGCCGATTTAATATTTTTCCAACATGTCTTTTCACACAGTCAACATTAGTTGCAGGTATTTCACAACCAACAACTGTAGTTGTTTATAATAATCATTAGATTTGTCTGCCCTTATTTTTTCGTCATTAGGTTGGTTTTCTGTCTCAAAACTGGTTGGTCACGTACCTGCACTTATTTATATTCTGAACTAGCCTACACAGTTCCCTGAAATTCTCACACAGCCTTTATACAATTCGGTTCCTTTTCTATTGTTTCTAATTTTATGCTCTATTTCACCGAGATTCAGTGAAGGGGGTTAAGCAGCCTGTGGCTGCCAAGATCTCCCAGCACTTACAGATTTGCCGAATTAATAGTTTTCCAGTAAATACTAACACAAAATTAACATTATTCGAGAATATTGCCCAACCAATACTTGTAGTTGCTTATAATAATCACCATGTTTAGGTATAGTTACTTCTTTCGTCATTAGTTTATCTATCTTGGGACTGGTTGGATCCATACCTCCATTGATTTGTATTCTGAGCTAGCCTACACATTTCCCTGAAATTCCTACAGCCTTTCATTATCTGTGTGCAGTAGTCTAACCTTGGTCTTTCTCTACTTCTCTTTTTTCTGCTTCTAATATGTTCCGCACTATGCCCTCATGCCGTAGTATGTGGCCTATCATCCTACCTCTCCTATTTTTTACCGTTTTCCACATATTTCTTTCCTGCCCTACCATTTTTAGTACATCTTCGTTCCTAGCTTTGTCTGTCCATGATATCTTCATCATACGTCTGTAGCACCACATTTCAAAGGTACCTTTTTCTTGTCCGCTTCTCCTACTGTACAGGCTTCACAGCCGTACAGTACTGTGTTCCACATATGTTTTAAGCAGTGTTTTCCTTGTTTCTATGTTTGTTGTCTTTGAGCACAGTAATTGCTTTTTCTTGTTAAATGCAACACGACCTTGTGCTAATCTTTGTTATGTATTTTTTGTGCCTTTCCCATCTTGTGTTATTTGGCTTCCTAGGTAGCAGAAATCCTTAACCTATTGTAAACTCTTGATACCTATTTGAATTCTTGTTTTTGATTTATTTTCCCGTCCATTTCATACTAGTACTTTAGCTTTATTTTTGTTAATTTTCATACCATATCCCTCTGTTAGAACCGTTTCCATTTCATTAAGAGCAGCTTCTAACTCTTCTTTGTTAGATGCTAATACCGCTATATTATCTGCAAATCTAAGCATATCAATTTTTTGTCCCAGCATAGAAATTCCAAATATCTTCCTGCATTTAACAGTATATTGCCTCTTCAATGTACAAGTTAAAAATTAATGGGGACAGAGCACATCCCTGTCTCACCCCTTTCCTAATGTTTACTTCTCTACGTTCCTGCTCTAATTCTATTACTGCTGTTTGCTCTTTGTATAAACTATGTATTATTCGTCTATCTCTATAACTCATTCCAATCTCTTTGAGTATTTCGAACATTTTTTTCCATATTCCAATTTCGAATGCTTTTTCCAGATCTACAAACCCTATATACACGCTTTCTCATTTTACTATTGTTTTCTCCATTATCACTCTCAGAGCTAAAATAGACTCCCGTGTTTTCTTGTTTCGCCTAAACCCAAATTCATCTTCTTTTAGTATCTCTTCAGCTCGTTTTTTCCATTCGTCTTTGTACGATTCTAGTTAATATTTTTGACACGTTTGCTGTCAAACTTATTGTTCGAAAATTTTCACATCTATCCGCTCCTTTCTTTTTTGGTATAGTTACTATGATGTACGTTTGAAATCTTTGGGCATCTCGCCTGTCTCGTACATATAGCTTACAAGTTAGAAGAAACGTTCTGTTACTGCTTGTCCAGCGGCTTTTAGAGTTTCTGCTTGCACCTTATCTGTACCCGGCGCCTTGCCATTTTTCAGACCCTTTAATGCTAATTCAAACTCGTCTCTAATCCTAAGTCATCATTTTCAATGTCTTATTCTTGTTCTAACGAAGTCAGTTCCTATCCTGCATATAAATTTTCTATATATTTTTGCATCTACCCACTTTCTCTACATTTGCAATAATGACGTTTCCTCCCGCGTCCCTAATATTTTTGCTATATGGTTTTATATCCCTAAAATTGATTCTAATTAGTTTGTATGCCTTATCTGTCTTTCCTACTACCATCTTAGTTTGTACCTCTTTGCACTTTTTATCAATCCAGTGTTCTATAGCTTTCCTGCATTTGCGAATAATTTTCAATTTTATGGCTTTGTATCTTTATTTTCCTGTTTCGTCTGATTTATTTTTGTATTTTTGTCTATCTTCTATTAGATTCAGGATATCTTTTGTTATCCATGGTTTCTTATTTTCTTTTTGTGTATACCCCAGAACATCTCTGGCCGCCATGTTTAGGCTGGATTTAATGTTATTCCATTCTGTTTCTACTTCCTTAGTATCAGATATTTTCCCGACATCTTTCAACAATTCATTTGACTTTTTTCCGAATTTTTCTTGAATATCTTGAATATCTTTATCTTTTAGTCAAAGTGCCTTTTTCCATTTCTTTTTTTAATTTTTAAATTTAAGTGCGGCCTTCATAATTACGATGTTGTGGTCAGTGTCTATATCTGCTTCTGGGTAGCTTCTACAGTCTTTTACTTGATTCTTAAACCGTTGTCTAACAAGAATGTAATCCAATTGATATCTTCCTATAACTCCTGATATCTTCCACGTATATCGTCTTCTAGCATGATATTGAAATACTGTGTTTGTGATGATTAAATTGTTCTTGTTGCAAAATTCTACCAGCCTATTTCCCCTGTCGTTTCTCGTGCCTAAGCCAAATAAACTTACCATTTTTCAGACTCTTTAATGCTGATTCAAACTCGTCTCGAAGTATAGGATATCCCAAGTCATCATTTTCAATGTCTGATTCCTGTTCTAATGCAGTTAGTTCCTCTCCTGCATATAAATTCCCTATATATTCTTGCCATCTACTCACTTTCTCTATGTTTTCTATAATGACGTTTCCTTGTGCGTCCCTTATATTTTTGCTATGCGGTTTTATATCCCTAAAATTCATTCTAATTAATTTGTATGCTTCGTCTGTCTTTCCTATTTCCATCTTAGTTTGTACCTCTTTGCACTTTTCATCAATCCATTGTTCTTTAGCTTTCCTGCATTTTCGAATAATTTCCCATTTTATTGCTTTGTATCTCTGTTTTCCTGTTCTGTCTGATTTATTTTTGTATTTTCGTCTTTGATCTATTAAATTCACGATATTCTTTGTTATCCATGGTTTCTTATTTTCTTTTTGTGTATACCCCAGAATATCTCTGGCCGCCATGTATAGGCTGGATTTAATGTTATTCCATTCTGTTTCTACTTCCTTAGTTTCAGATATTTTCCCGATATCATTCAGCAATTCATTTGACTTTTTTTCGAATCTTACTTGAATATCTTTATCTTTTAGTTTCTCTAAGTCCAAGTGTCTTTTTCCGTTCTTTTTTTTCAGATTTTTAAATTTAAGTGCGGCCTTCATAATTACGATGTTGTGGTCAGTATATATATCTGCTTCTGGGTAGCTTCTACAGTCTTTTACTTGATTCCTAAACCGTTGTCTAACAAGAATGTAATCTATTTGATATCTTCCTATATCTCCTGGCATCTTCTACGTATATCGTCTTCTAGCATGATGTTGAAATAATGTGTTTGTGATAATTAAATTGTTTTGTCGGAAAATTGTACCAGCCTATTTCACCTGTCGTTTCTCGTGCCTAACCCAAATAAACCTACTACCGCTCCTTCCCTCCCCTCACCTACCACGGCATTAAAATCCCCTGTAATTATTGAATTTTCATGTCCTTTTACGTATCTTAATATGTCTTCGATATCTTTGTAGATGGCTTCTACTTCTTCGTCACTGTAGCTAGAGGTGGGCATGTATACTTGTATTATTACTGTGTTTACCGGTTTAGTTTTTAATCTAACCATGAGTACTTTTTCGTTCTTTTGTAAGTAGTTATCTACACAGTAACCAATCTTTTTTCGCATAACTATCCCCACACCTAAATTTTTTTCCTCTGCTCCTGTATGAATTACTCTGAAGTCTTCACTCCAAAAATCCCCCGCCTCTGGCCACCGAACTTCTCTGATCCCTACTACGTCTAGTGCTAACCTATTCATTTCCATTTTTAAGTTCTCTAGTCTACTTTCTTCAAACTTTTAACATTCCACGCTCCGACTCGCAAAATGTTCCCGACTCTTATTCTGGGCCTTCGGATCGCATCCTCCGAAGTAGTCCCTCCCGGAGATCCGAATGGGGGACTATTTTAACTCCGGAATCTTTTACCCAAGAGAATGCCATCATGTTTGTAACAATTTAAGTACTCTGTGTACTTGGGAGACAATGTGGTGGTTTCCCGTTGCCTTCCACATCGCGGTAGTGTGTCTTAGACTGCCATACCGACCCCTATAGTCTCTGCCAATCTAAGTACCGAAAGAGCCGCTGCCCTCTTTCGGGGACCTGTCTTAGTCTAGTTTTTCACTAACGACCCTACTACTTTGGTTGGACCTGTAGTTTGGCTCTTTAGCTTATTAGAACACGCAAGCCATTTTATCTGTTCTAGTAATCTAGAATTTCGGGAAGGTGCAGGCCCATTCGAAATTTTTTTATCTAATGAAAATCGTTGCATTAAATTTTGATATTAAAAATTTAGCGCAATTTGCATATACATGAGAATTATAACGTCCTGGCTTCGTAAATCTAATAAAGTACACAAGACAACCTACAATAAGGGTGGATGTTTTACACTTTTAATGTCCAGCTGAATAGATTTCATAAATAGATGCCACAGAACAAAGGAACAATTTATAGATATCTACACTAACCCTATAACTGAAAGTCCATTTGATTAAAGTCGCGTATTTCACCAACTGGAATCCATTTTAAAAAATTATAATTTTTAATTTTCCATCAAAGTGGTATAGAACTACCCTGAAGTTCGATCTCAAGTTTTGTCGATTATTCGTCGGTACCCACTACTTCCTAGTCAATTAGGCTTTTCGACTTCCCTAATCTGTAATAACGTTTTATATGTCTATATGTTACTGGTTTGGAAGTAATTAATTTGTTAATCCTTCCATTGGATGTAACTACTGTCATCCAGTTCTCCCTCCTTTTTACGTTCAGTGAGAGTTGTATCATTGTCTAGTCTTTCATACCACGTAAAAAAATGTGAGTGATATGCCAAAGCCACCTGCCTGTAATTATTTTATTATTCTAATGTGGTCTGGGGTTTACTTGGCAGTGCAAATATATTGTAGATTCTAATTTATCTTAATAAATTTGTAAAAGACTCCTATATTTGGGATGATTATGACATGAAACATGCATATTAAAAATTTCCTTTTACTTCGTAATTCTAAAGCTTCCTTAAAATAACATGACCACACTATAAAAATTTACGGTTTGTATTATTGCTTGCCTTTCTTGTCATTTCAAAATAAGTTATTAACCTGAATTACATTACCATATGTATTACTTAGAAATAAGATGATGCATTTGTGGTTTTTCTGTATTTGTGACATGAATTTCCTTTAGTACAACAAAGCATTTATTAAGAAATCATGCTTATTGAAAACTGTTGTTCATAAAATTAAAATATCTAAGGCATATCAATATTAAATTGTTCGTTTACGATAAATTCTCCATCTTTTGCATCTGGTTTTTATTTAACGTAACGCCAAAGCGCTACGAACCAATCAAATATAAATTTGCACAGATCCTTCTCAGTCGAATCTGATATTGGATAAACCACGATTAAATTTTCAATTATTTGACCTATCTTAAAGTAACAGGTATTCTTTGGTGTGACTTGCATCTGGCGTATAATTCAAAATTACTAATAAACATTTTTTACGTGGCGATTATTTCTAAAATTAAGTATTTTACTTTAGAAAATAAAGAATACATAAACTCTTTCTAAATTTAACTTTCTAAATAATGTGGAATCACATATAAATGCTTTTGGGACTTTTGCCCACGATTAACATGTTTCCGCATAATTGATTCGTAAGTGAATATTGTTCAATTGCTTTTAAAGACTTGCCATTATCGTGAGTGAAAAACTTTTTACAAAAACCTTGAATCCAAGACATTATACCGATTTTTTTTATTTCTGAAAGTCGCCAGTGTTTGTTATTAGCGATTATTTTTGTTTTTACGTTTTATTTCTTGCCCCAATTTTGATATAAGCATGCATTATGTGGAAATATTAGTTTCAAGACGTTTTAAAGCTAAAGATAGGTATTGGCAGCTAGAAAGTTAAAGCCTTTTGAAATATTTTGCAATAGAAACAAAATATTGACTTTTCTAATTTAGAACAAATACGAGGGCTATTTCTTTTTCAAGGTCCGATCGGTCGCAAAATAGAAACCACAGTACAAATCAAAAATTATTTATTTGTAACAAGTACTTACATAATTACTCTATTTTTCAACATAGTCGTCACTCAGATTTAGACATTTGTCGTAGCGTGGTACCAACTTCCCAATACCCTCGTTGTAGAACGTAGCCGCCTGTGTTTTCAGCCATGTTTGTACGCTGGTTTGCAGCTCAATGTCTGTGCCAAAATGTTGTCCTCCTAACCAGCGTTTCATGTGTGTATACTGGTGAAAATCAGATGGAGCCAAGTCCGGGCTGTATGGTGGATGACCAAACACTTCCCATTGAAAAGACTGTAGGAGTGTCTTTGTTGAAGCTGCAGTGTGCGGCCGAGCATTGTCGTGGAGAAGGACAATGCCTGATGACAACCTTCCTCTCCGCTTATTCTGAATTGCCCTTCGTAGACGTTGAAGAGTCACGCTGTATGAGGCTGCTGTAATGGTTGTACCACGTTCCATGAATTCCACCAAGAGAACGCCATTTCGGTCCCAGAACACAGTAGCCATGCACTTGCTGTTGGAGAAGGTTTGCTTGAACTTCTTTGGCTTACTGGGAGAGTGAGAATGCATCCATTGTTTGGATTGTTCTTTTGTTTCTTGAGTTTTGTAATGGACCCATGTCTCGTCCCTTGTGACAATTTTGTTCAAGAAAGTTTCTCTTTCATTGTGGTAACGCTGGAGAAACGTTAGGGAGGTTTCCATTCTCTGTGTTTTGTGATGGTCGGACAGCATCTTGGGAACCAATCTCGCGCACAGTTTGTGGTACTGAAGTTTCTCGCTCACAATGACGTAGAGAGCTAACCTTGAAATTTCAGGAAATGAATCGCTCAATTCAGAAATTGTGAACCGACGATTTTCTCGAATTGCCACATCTACTTGCTGAACGAGATCATTGGTTGACACTGACTTCCTTTCCTGACCGCCTGCATCATAAACATCTGTACGTCCTGCTTTAAAGTTTCTGCACCATTGTCGCACTTTGCTGTCACTCATTGAAGTTTCACCGTACACAGTACATATTCGTCGATGAATTTCGGCTGCATTACACCCCTCAGCCTGAAGGAATCGAATTATCGCACGAACTTTACACTTGGCTAGAGATGCTATTGTTGTAAACATGTTTACATGTACCTACGTGAACACAACTAAACGGAAGTCACGCGACGCGATTGACAGCCATACTAGTGACGCTGCGCAACACATCTGCGCACTGGTTCATCCGATTTTTAGGAGAGTTTTTATTTCGCGACCGATCGGACCTTGAAAAAAACATAGCCCTCGTATGTCATTCTCCTTACTCTTTGTTCTTTATTGGAAAGCTGCTTGACAGACTATTCGTTGAAAATAGTCTTCTGTTTTCGTTAATATCATACTTATGTTTTCTTAACTGTACTGGTATATTCTCTATCAGATTCCTGAATATCCACTCGTTATTTGGTCAGACTATACGCATAGATCATTAGATCTTATCTTAGTTACTACCTACACCCACTTTTGTTCGTTTAATTCTCTATTACTGCACTTAATACATATTTCAACATACTGATCTTTGTTAGTATTCGGTTAAAAACATAATGCGTCTTTAACATTAGGAGTCTATTTATTAATGCGATTATTTAAAACTAAAATTAATAATTTTGTGTATAAGTTTGCCTTAAAAACGTAGTTACCGTTAAAGCAAATTCTTTTTACAAAGGACACATAAAACATTTAAAAGCGTTGGTTATTTTATCCCGTGTGTAAAATATCCGTGTAAAAACCAATGTCTCTTATTACAAATATGAAGATGCGGATCTTTTACATGTGCAAAATTCGTTGGTAAAGCAATTAAAAGCATTGGTTATTTATGAAATAAATAATTTTCCGTGTGTAAAATATCCGTGCAAAAACAATGCAGATTTTATTGCATCTTCAAAAATCAATTAAAGCTTTAATTGGTCATATAGGTTACGTATAACATTTTAAATAAAATATGTTCTCGAATTTTCGAGAAAATACGTTAATCAATAGGAAGTGTCGTATACACTAATTAATAAAAAAACGGTTATTCTAAGAAGCCGCGCGAATAATAAAAATGTCTTAAAATCGATTTTATTAGCATTCGCATTGCTACATGAGTAGATGGGGCCCCCGTATAGTCCATGGAATCTTGCGTTTTGATTGGTCAATGTCTCCGCCCACCAAGACTCGCCCCCTGTGTTCTGATTGGTCGGTGGCTCCCCCAAGCCCCGCCCCCTGTGTTCTGATTGGTCGGTGGCTGCCCCAAGCCCCGCCCCCTGCGTTCTGATTGGTCGATGTCCCCGCCCAAGCCCCACTCCGTGCGTTCTGATTGGTCGGTGACTCCGCCCAAGCCCCACCCCCTGCTTTCTGATTGGTCTGTAGCCCCCCGCCCTAACAACCTGATAGGTTGATGACTGTAGCCCCGTCCCAACAACCTGATTGGTCGATGGCTCCGTCCATCTACCCTATCACTTATCAGACGTCAAACCCCTACCTTCACTCTGACGTCACATCGTATAACTCCGCCTTCTGACGTAGCAATTGTCATTTTTTGACACATGCGCTATTTTCAAGTACGTCACCCACAACTTTGACAAATTGCATAATTAAATGCAATTTTACAACAGCCCTCTATATAATTATAGTGAATGATGCTGTACTTTATTTTCTGTCATACGTCATTCCACCATCTTGTCGACCATATTTATCGTTTAGGGTGTGTCATCATCGGTCGACATACCGTGTAGAGATCGGAAAAAAGACAACGCCGCCACCGAGGAGTGAACCGGTGTTTCCCAGCATGTTATACGAATACGCTAACCACTGAGCTATTTAGGATTGTCAATGAGTGAATGATGCATGTTCTATAATAAGGCTAACAATAAATAATTTAATTGAAATATTGTTGCACAACTGACCTTGACAAGAATGCGTGTTACAAAAGATACGTACTCAGGTATAAACAAGTTTATTGCTTCACTGTATAAAATAAAAATCTATATTGCAAATTCTGAAACTATGCGACTTATTATTACAAAGTGCAAATCTGGAACGGACGTTTTTTCATTGAACCCAATAGTAAGTGTAAGTAAATGCAAGAATTGAACGCGAAATTATAACAGAAAGATATTCATGATTTAAATTTATTACATCCGTAAATCGCATAGTATTACGTTTATGTAATAACCTACTAGTAATTAACGGAACAGAAAACGGAAACACTATCGTTTGCTTCTGAAAGTTTTATTGACAACATTTTACTACGACCATTGACCCTATATGTACGGCTGCTTATAATCTGCATATCTGTACCAAGATAAATCATCTACTGCTTCAAATCGCTAACTTGTAATAACATTTTTGGATAACAGGTTGAATAAAATTAAATCAGGGGGGTTCCTGCCACCTTGTGTTTGTTTACATTTTTCTTATATATAGACAATGCGCATAAATATTTCCGGACCATTTAATAAGACTAGCAATAAGTAATTCTATACAAAGAAATTCTAATACTAAATCAGTTATAACAAGATAAAAATATTGCTTCTATACATGTTGATTTTGAAGTTTTCGTTTCTAGAACTTGTTTGTATTTTAAACATAATTATTATTGAATTAACGTCGACCGATAAAATCTGTATTATTATTAAAGAATGTAATACTAACAACACATTGCACACTAAGCGGACCACAAAATTCAGTTAAATTTAAATTTAATATTATTCCTAATATAGGTTTGTTATTACACTGTAAAGAGTAAAGACGTAGTTTGCATAAAAATGCATATGAAACGTATTCGTCAGCAATAAACTACTATTATGGTTTTCTGATGACCTCAAGTAACTTTCTGTGCTATAAATGATAATAGAAGAGTGTGTGTATGTGCGTGTGGCCTTGACAGGTCAAATCGTATTTGTGCGGATAGTTGCGGCTTATGTAATCAACAAACAACTTTGCTAGGTGTGCAAGTCTAGACTTGTATGGAGTCGTAAAAACAGTATTTAAGCGGAGGAACATCGGTATCACTTCCAGTTTAATACGCGCTCTGTTTCTGTTTAAATCGAAGTGTGTATTTTTAATTAAGCATGGCTTTTGTAGTAGTAAACGATTTTATCAAAACCAACAAACGTTATAAGTTATTACAATACTGTGTAGAATTTAAATTAAATGCATGCCATGAACGTGTTGAAAATCCAGAAAAGTGGTTGAAGAATGGATTCAAACAAATTTTTAAGCATATCGTTCAGAGTATTATTGATTGCAATGCCAAGGTGGGGATTACTTTCACAGCGGACAAACTGGATTCAGATTTTCATATTCCATTTAAACCAGTCTCCGATCTGAAATTTGAAACGATATGGGAATTATTATTTAATTTACATCAAAGCAACAAGGTAACCGTAGAAGGAGATACGTTCAAAATTTTATCTACAAGTTTTGTGCCCCTGAAAGGTGCCGGAGGCACTCGCGAACAATTTGCTTCTTTCAAAGAGGAGTGTCACAAAAGGCGTGGTATAGTGGGAATTAATAATAAAGATAACCTCTGTCTTCCTAGAGCCCTAGTTGTGGCACGAGCTTATGCTTTAAATGCACCAAATTTAAATCATGTTAGGCGGAATATTGGCAAATGCCAAGACCAACAGGCTCAAAACTTGATACAACAATCAAACGTTAAAGTTCCTTCAAGTGGCGCTGGTATAAAAGAACTTCAACAATTTCAACGATATTTAGTGGACTATAAAATTACAGTTTACGCTTATGGTTCCAAGGGTCGGGATATTTTATTTGAAGGTTCAGAGGCGCGTTATAAAATCAACTTGCTTCATCACAGAAATCATTATAATGTTATCACCACCCTCACAGGCGCATTTGCTTGTAAGTATTTCTGTGTTCGGTGCCATATTCCATATGACCATAAGGCCAAACACCGTTGTGCTGGTCAATGCCCTGGATGTAGACGTGAACCACCATGTCAAAAAGTAGCAGCTGAAATAGCGTGTACCGACTGTAATAGAAAATTTAGAGGACAGAGTTGCTATGATAATCATAAAACATCGACAACGAATACTAAAAACATATGTGAAAGTATTAAAAGTTGCGAACAATGTCTTAAGACTATAAAGTCAAATCGGCAGTATGTGTGTGGGGAAATATTCTGTAATGTATGCAGATCGCACCAACACTCGGGACACTTTTGTCATATCCAGCTAGATACCAGTAAACCACAAATAAATGACACGCTTTTTGTTTTTTACGATTTGGAAACTCGTCAAGATTACAAAACCTTGAAGGGGGAAAATGTACATACACCTGTACTTTGTGTGCTTGAACACAGATGCCATGAGTGCTTTGAAGCAAATAATAAAACTGTAGAATGTCACAAATGTGGGTTAAGAAGGCAGGTAATAAAAGATGACAACGTTATTCACTCTTTTGTACAGCACATCCTTATGCTAGGTAAAAAAAAATTCAAGAGCGTTATAGTAATAGCGCACAACGGTCAGGCATACGATCACCACCCAAAGCGTTTGGACTTTCAGAATTAAGGAAAGGTTATTTTCCTCATTTGTTCAATACTAAGATAAACGCAAATTATGTGGGGGCTATACCGGCAGCCAAATTTTATAATCCTGATAGCATGAAAATTACAGATCGTCAAATTTTTCTAGAATGGTATGAAGAAAATAAAAATAAACTCTTTGATTTACAAAGAGAAATGGTAGAATATTGTATTTCCGATACTAATATCCTTACACAAGCTTGTGTAAAATTTCATCAAATGCTTATGGAAGAGGGGAATGTTTCTCCATTTACTGAAGCAATTACCTTACCAGGTGCCTGCAGTAAGTTATTTAGAAGAAATTTTTTAAAGCCCAGGACCATAGGCATAATTCCCAAGAAAGGTTATAGAAATACCAATAACCAGTCTAAGATAGCAAGTCAGTGGTTAATTTACGAAGAGCAGCGACGAAAAATCAACATAAAACACTCTCTAAAGCAAAAAGAAATTACTGTGGCAGGTGTACGGGTTGATGGTTATTGTTCTGAAACAAATCAAATCTTCCAGTTTCACGGCTGTTATTTTCACGGCTGTCCCCAATGTTTTACTACAGACAGGGAAACGCCTATGCATGAAGATCCCACAGACTGTTTGAACGCACGATATTTGCGAACCGTTAATCAGACGAACAGATTAAAGTTAAAGGGTTTTCAGGTTATCGAAATGTGGGAACATGAATTTCGTTTGCAACTGAAGAACGATAGCGACTTAAAAATGAATTTGAATAACCATCCCCTTATGGTGCAACTCCCGTTAAATCCTCGTGACTCGTTTTTTGGGGGGAGAACTGAATGCACTAGAAGTTATTATAGAATAAAACCCAATGAAAAAATTAAGTACGTAGATGTATGTTCCTTATACCCGTATATTTGTAAATACGGTACTTTTCCACTCGAACATCCTAAAATTTACGTAGGTACAGAATGTAAGCAGCTTGATTTAAATAATGTACATGGGCTAATTAAATGTAAAATTCTTCCCCCTCAGAATTTATATCACCCGGTTTTGCCTTCAAAAATGAATGACAAGCTGATGTTTGTTCTATGTAGAACATGTGGTGTAAACATGAATCAAGATGAATGCATTCATAGTGAGGAAGACAGAGCACTCTTGGGTACATGGGTAATTGAAGAAATCAAAAAAGCCTTACAGAAAGGATACCGGATTATGCAAGTGTATGAAATATGGCGATATGAAGTCACAATGTATGACAAGAAAAGTAACATCGGTGGTCTGTTTGCGCAGATGATGAATAAGTTTATTAAAATCAAACAAGAAGCATCTGGCTGGCCAGCCAACTGTGAAACTCAAGAAGAACGAAACGTTTACATTAAAACTTTTTTGAACAGCGAGGGTGTACAAATGGAATTTGGCAAGATCAAGGATCCAGGATTAAGGTCTCTAGCAAAACTGATCTTAAATAGTTTTTGGTATGTACATGCTGTTCTCCTCAATTTTTAAACTTTGTATTGTTTTAGGGGAAAATTTGGTCAACGGGAAAATCAACTTAGATGCTCCATAATACGACAACCCTCAGAGTTGTACCGTCTGGATTCAAACCCGTCTATTAACATAAACCATATTACCATAATTAATGAAGAAGTGCTGTTGGTTTCGTGGAAGTACAAAGAAGAAGCTACCGACACCCTCAACACAGTAAACGTTGCTGTTGCTGCATTTGTCACAGCCCAGGCCCGTTTAAAATTATACCCATACCTCGAAAAGTTAGGTGACCGAGTTCTATATTACGACACAGATTCTATATGCTACATTTCTCGTGAGACAGAATGGGATATACCCACAGGGTCCAGTCTAGGAGAAATGACTGACGAACTCCAAGAGTATGGCCCAGGTAGCTATATTTGCGAATTTTCATCTGCAGGACCAAAAAATTACAGTTATAAAGTATTTTCCCCGACGTCAGGCGAATATCATCAAGTATGTAAAGTCAAGGGGTTTAGTATGAATTACCAAATATCACAACACATCAACTTTGAAACAATGAAAACTCTAATTCAAACTCAGCATTCAAGAGAAATATTAATTCAACAGGACCAAATTCGAAGAACAAAGACACATCAAAAGAAACCAAAACATACAGAGTCTGTCTTCAAAAGAGAAAATTTGACAAAGTTCACAATTCAACACCCTATGGATTTAAAAGAATAAAAACTTAAATTTCATATGTATATATATATATATATATATATATATGTATATATATATATATATATAATATACCCCTCTTATAAATTTTATTAGAAACGCCAGAACGTAATCATAGAGCTTGATCCATAACACCCACTACATACCTGTTATTTGCTATTACTTTTGTAGATAGTGTAATAATAACTAAGTTTGTGATTAAATTTTCAAAACGCTGCATAAATTATTATTTATGTAAATTCACTAAGCAAAAGCTAAACATGCACGTACGTACTAATAACTCATAAAAGACACACACACACGCGCGCGCGCATACACACACACGCACAAAAATGTAAGAATGTGTATTATTAATCTTTCTTTTTTCTAACCAAGCTGATACAAAGAAACAGTTAATTTTACGTTTATATACCTTATAATACATCATATTCATCAAATGTAGGTCTAATTGTTGTTTGTTTTTCTACAAGTATCTGAGTCTGCTGTAATTATCGTACTTGAATAGCGGTTTTTTAAAAAAGGGTACAGCAATTTTAGACTACCGTTATAGCTTATATAAACGACGGCAAAATTAAATCGTGTTTTAGTTGATGTTCAATCTTGGAACCATACGGATGTTTTAAAAGCTCTTCGTTTGAGTTATACATTAGTATACGTTATTTGTAAAACTGGAAATTATAATTACAAACGAGACTGTCAAGAAAAGTAATCGTTTTAATGTTGTACAACATACTGTTCATTTTTAAATTGGAGCCTAAACAATTTTGAACAGTGGTTAAAAACGGTCTACAGTAAATTTATAATATAGTCACACTAGATATCAAACCAGATGCTAAAGTAGGCTTTACATTCACTACAGACAGAGTTGAGAGAGACTATCATACACCATTCAAACAGTCGTCATTCTTGAACTTTGAACGTTCTCCGATATTAGATCATCGATTCCTTTTACTTATGTCAAACTTACGCTAGTACCTTAAAACATAGACTCAGAGATAACGACAATGTAATCGCATTATGGGAACAGGGTCACACAAACCTTAGCCATATCTTTCTTGATCATATAAGAGGTGACGTCATATCCAAAATTTAAAGAAATGTGCTTGCAGTGTTGGGGGGTGTGGTGACTCGAAACATAGTTTTATTACTATTGTAAAAGATTTTGATTTGGATAAGGGACTATATAGTAAAAATTTTGAGGAGTATATAAATATAGAAGAAGACGTTCAATGGTTAGCCTCAATCCAAAGTTTCATGATAACGAACTTTAAAGATTTTATTGTAAATAAATGTAAGCTTCATTTTTAGGCAGAATTCCGTACAAAAGAAGTTTGAGGTATACAAAAAAGGGGAGGTACAACATCTCTACAAAAACTCAAACAGGTGCGCAAACAATTGATGGACCCCTTGCAAATCACCGCTTCCCCAGTCGCAAGGAATAGTGGAACGAATGTTAAAAACTATAAAGGAGATTAAAGTTGAAAACAAAGGCGAGTTTTAAAAACAAAAAGATTAAGTTACCAGTTGACGATGAGCCTGTACATCGTTATTATACGGATGTGTTAGCTAGAGACGATTGCGAAAATATATACAAGTCGGTTTATGGAATAAAGTATTACCTCCTTAATCTGTTACGCCTAGTTTAGGAGAAAGTGTGTAGGAAATTGATTCAGAAAACATTCACACAACCTAAAATAATAACATTTATCTGGATGCTAGAGGTCTAACAAGAGTTATAATTATTTTTAAGTCCTTAGCATTTTCTTAAGCAATGCAATTGAGTAGTTCATAGGATACACCCCTCTACCTGATGCTTCGAGCGTGCACACAAATCGGGTACAACTGGTACATATCCGAATAGGAGTAGCTTATATAAAAGGACTGTTTGCGTAGAAGTTATTATTTGTTAATTGTACAGTTTAAGGAGACGATATATCAAATATGTATAAAGACTTGGGGGGGGGGGAGTTATTCGAAAATTTTGTAATGCTCTACGAGTAAAAAAAGCAGAATGTGGACAACGCTTCTCGATAGAAGGAGAAAAATGTCTTATGTGTCAGTCATACGAGGAAGCAATACAGCACTGTACTGCTGTGTTAGTAATGCCTGAGGATTTGGATGATTTTATGGAAATAATCAAGGACATAGGGTTTATAAAACTGTTAGCCGATATTCAGATGGAATATATACTAAATTGTAAGTTTTAAAGTAAAAATTTAACCACCTCGACTATTATCATAAGAAATGAATGATGTGAATTTAGAAATTATTTTGTATATATTAGCTTGTTTATGTTATAAAATATAAAGTATACATAGGTATTGTTTAATTTTTCAAAACGTCCACATAACTGAAATGGATATCTAAGTTCTTTTTGATAAGAATTATAACAAAGATGTGTATTTTTAAAAGGGTGTTATAAACGTTTTACAAAATTATTATTCAGAATCGTTTTATTTAAAACTATAACATAATTTTATTTACAACCATTAATATCTGTAGTTGAAATACAACAATTTAAAAACGTATAAGAAAACAAAAGTGTAATTAATAGTGTTACAGAATTTTCTCTAAAATCTATGGCTTAAATTTAAACATCGCTCAAAATGCATGGAATGGGAACCTATTGTACTCTTTCATATATTCAACTTGTCTACAAATACTGTTTTCAAACAATCTTGGGTAGGTTCTTATAAATTCGTATAATATGACCCCCATATCACTATTACTGTATTTGATTTTAATTACATCATGTGCGAGATTCTGTAAGACATCATTTCTATTATATCTTTCCACTGCTACATCTATCAGAAACAGATCTATATTAGGAGTATCTTTTTCCGTTAGTTCTTTTAAAGTATTGGCATGGTTGAGAACGATCTGAGATACCAAACAATTCTTATTTAAATAAAAACTCAAGTTGTCGAATTTGCATATCTGATTTCGCATGCCAACTTCCATAGTGCGTATAATGTATGGAAGATTTGATATAAACTTCCTAAATACGTTGAGGGATACATCAAGTACGGTCTGCGAAATGATGCCAACAAATCTGAAAATTATTTTATAATCATCGAACGAGTTCAGGTCTACAATTATGATTTTGGAAGAAAATTTTGTTATGGCATATGGTTTTTCAAATAACAACTTGGTTCGCTCTAACGGAATTGCGGCGATTTATACATTCTTTATGCGTTGCGGTTTTGGTAATCGATGTTTTAAACAGAAATTTAAGCGAATATAGATTATCTTGTAGGCTGATTTTGACGTCCATTTAAAAGTAGATTCAGAAGTTGTTTACGACCATTAATTACGAAAATTGGATTTTGCAAGTATTAATTTTAGATTTTATTAATAACTAATATTTGAGTAGTTGTCATTCGACTTTAAGGTAGAATAAGTCTTAATCATGTAATATTTTCGGTAATGATATTTACCAGAAAGTTTGTGGTCTGAGTTCGAAACACCCTGACTTTTTAAATAGACTATCTGTCAAAGACTTTTTGGCCAAACAAACCTTACAAGCGTGGGAATAAAAGCAAGGCACACTATTGTTACGTTCAAATACACCCTGCCGAATGGTTTTTGTTTATTTTGAGGTTCCTTATAAATACTCCCGCGCTTTTTTTTCAATATTCCGTAACTACCTGTCATAAGAAACGCTCCTGATTGTACTTGCTAATTAAACCTATCAATCTAAAACGCTGGAAATAAATGCTTATTCAACTTCCTGAATGTTTTAATTTGCACAACCATTATCTTATGAATATAGTCATTGCCAATGTAATAGAACAAAGTTTATTTATTAAAAGCGTGGCTCTCCAAAATATTATTCTAGCATATATATTGGATTATCTACAATTGGTGATTTCTAAAAAATGCATTCGTTTTATTTTTAAACAGGTATACGAGTTTGAATAACATAAAATTCCTTCAAAAGTATTTAATAAGCGTAATTGTAGTCAAATTTGCCGGTTTGGTAATTTGAAAGTATTTTGGTAACATGTTAATAAAATACAGGGATTGCTTATCTTTTTGTGGTCCGAAATTTTATTCATTTTCAATCCATCTCTCGGCGGTGAAATACTAACCCTCTACAAGGTTAACACTGTTCTTGTCTTTAGGAGCAATGCACCCATTTTGCATAGATCTTGCCGAATGCATTGAAAAGTTCTGGAGAATTGATTCATACTATTGAGGTTTTCTTTTTTAGCTCTTCGGCCCCTTTGGATCTTCACTGTAACCACTAAAAAGCTTGTTACTACCGCCCGAAATGATTCTGCCATAAGAATTTTCGTCCTGTCTGACAAGATAGAAGTAGCTAAATTGATGGCAACGTGTAATGCTGAAAGAAAACTTCCGGTTTGCAGTTAGTGAACACGGATCGACGGTTCTTCTTGCAGTTGCTGTGGAGATTTTGCCTGCTCGTCTTCGTCTATGTGCTATTGGCAAGGACGCAAATCCGATTGCTGCTAATGTTCTACCCGTTTCTATGTTTTAGTCTACTGCTATCGGAAAAGAATCAAGTCCTAACGCGGCTGAAAGTTTCCTTCAGGTTTTCCTGTTGTTGATTGTAGCAGTTAAGTTTATCCGCTATCGCTAATGAGTTTTTTTATGTTTCTTATGCGACCAGTTTCAGACACACTGATACTACGCATGCTGGCGGCCGGAGTGAATTCCGACAGTCATCTACTGGTGATAATGAAAATCACGTAAGTAATTTATTTTCAATTTACTCATAAACGGTTACGTGGCTATGAGAACCAAGATTTAACATCGTAATTTTACTTGTAATGTGTTTTTTTATTGTGTATAATACTGAAAAAGATCCTTCGGAATAATTTGTCCTATATGAATTAATATTTCCGTCGCGGGCTGATTTTGTTTTCGTTATTTTATTTGCTTATACCACATGTTTCTCTTGTGCAAATTACAGCTTGTAAATCAAATTTATATCTAGATGCCGCCTACTTTTTTTAAGTAAGAAAATTTGGCACACCCCGACTCACCTTACTCTCTGCTTTTGTAGCTAGCCCGGTATATATCTAGACTTCTTTTACTGTCTTTTTAATATACGTTTCTTCTCTTTTCAACTTAATATAAATTTGGCAAACCCAAGGAGTGCTCTCGATTCTTCTTACTGAATTTTTTACCTTTGATTTGATTATGGACGCCTCAAACGCCGATTTTCTTAATCAACTTTTCATGCTTCGATTTATTTTGGTTGAATAGGCTACGCTTCGCACTGACCTTATCCTCGGTAAACCCGTTTAATTTTTATTTATTTTCAGTCGAGCATTCAGTTCTAAAATATTTTTTTCCTTTTCTTCACTATAGAGAAACTCTATATTTTAATTTTGTTGGCAGGTTATCGGACTTGTGTTTTCACCGATAATTGCAGAATATTGAAAACGGTGGCGCCCTGTCCGTGTTTATACACATTTTGTCACTTTATTTCTGTACTACAAGTACTTTCTGGAAACTTAATTTCGTAGTTATAATTTTTTTTGTTTTGCGGATTTAAATCTCTTCTGTTATCTCCGACGATTTTTTTTGTTGTTATATTTGGTTCTTACTATCGTGAGTTTAGTAGCCATTGCTTTTATTTCCGATTTATTTTGGTATACGATGGCACATTGGCGCTTGGACATCGACCGTTGTAGAAAAAGCGAATTAATTACACAACGAGTTGGATTCTCGGGGTTTTGATTCGGCAGCTAATGTGGATGAATTACGAAGATCCGTACAAAGTGCTTTCCGTCTGGAACGTGAGAACAAGCTTACTTCCATTTCAGTAAAAGCGGATTTCAAGTTAGAGCGTGGAACTATTGAAGCCGCGATTCAAGAACTACAAGGTACACTTATGACTTTTGATGGGGATCATGTATCTGAGGTCTTTAAACAAGTTAACTCTTTGTGGGTTCATATTGAAAGACCTTGTACTAACATAATTGCCACAGGGGATGAACAAAAAACACAGCGTCAATTGCTGCTTACGTTAAGCAATCTTCATACTGCATATGAGGAAAGAAATAAGAAATTTCATCAAACTACTATTCTGCTTAGTACCTCAGTTACTACTTCTCGTGCTACTTCGGTTACTTAAGGCAATCCCGACGAACCTCCTTTATTAGTGTCTGGATCGGAGTTAGACGGGAAATGGGAACCGGTTTTCACTACGATCCCTAGACTTACAACTAATGTACTTACTACCTCTACTACGACTCCCCTTGCGAAGTGAAATCTCAAATTTTCTGGCATCCCTATTACTATTTCGATTCATATGTTTCTGGAACGGATTGACTAACTCAGACGAGCACGACATGTGTCCGAATTAGAATTATTCGAGTCCGTGGTAGATTTATTCGACTTAAAAGCTTTATCCAGGTTTTGCGGTAACCGTCATTGGTTTCCGATTGGCAATCATTGGCCAGCTTATTGGTTCAACACTTCGAGCCTCTTGACTACAGACTTAAGACTATTTAACGACATTTTGAAAAGAACGCAAGATCCTTTGAAAGGTATTGTTGAATATTTATCGTGTATGACTGAAACTTTTAGGCGGCATGGTAGTATTCCTGACGATGTGCAACTGAATATTGTTCCGCGGAACTTATTCCTTATCTATCTGACGCAACTACGTCCTGTATTTTCGCTGCGAGAATTAGAGACCGAGCGTCTACAATTAGAACGCACAAAATTTCGGGTGGAGAGTTATGTACTCCCTAGTCGAGATAAACGTTTCTATGTGGAATGGGAGTTTGCTTTTAAAGCTAACATCCTCGCTAAAACCAATACTAGCTCTCTAGATTGGTCTGGTACTATTTGACCAACTACCACTACTAGGCCAATCTTGTTTTCCGTTGCCACACCTACTTCGGTATTAGCTACTACGAAAACAGTAATTTGTTATACTTGCGACCAACTCGGGCATGGTTCTACCCATTGTTATGGTTGCGGGCATAAGGGAGTTACTCGCCGCAACTGTCCGAACTGTCAGCCTACTACTAATAGGTCTTCGAATAATACTCCAAATTCTGTTCTCAGTTCTAAGAACCAAATTTTTTCTGCCTTTAGTTTTACGTTTTTTCTGTACCTCATCCAAGTCATCCTGCTACTACTGCCAAAACATACCCTTCTTCGGCAAATATGACCTCAAACCAAATTTTTTCCGTTTCTAGTTCTACATCCTTTTCTGCACCTCCTCCTGCACGTGGTACTGCGATCACATCATATCCTTTTCAGGCATATACGCTTTCGAACTATAAGTTGAAATCTAGGGATATCACGCCCTACTTACCGAACACCTTCTAATAATAACCAAATTTCTTCTATTCTTTGCGTTTCGAATGATGATAAAAAAAATCCTACGTAGTCACTTCCACCTCAGACGGTGCCTTCTCCACTATTAGAACTCATACTTCAAATTAGTGACTTACAAGTAGCTACTCAAGAGTTTGTTTCTACTTTCTTAAATGCTTGTACTCAAGAAATTCTTGTCGTGTTTGCAATAGAAGATGTAGCTGAAGTGACGATAACTTATAATTCTGTCAAAAAAGGTCCTGTTGAAGTTAATGAACCTGTATCTTTAGTGCCTATTACTGTAGTTGTCAAAATTTTACCTATTCCTATTTCTTTATCTGCTGTTGTCGAAGAAGCAGTTCCGATTGTGGCTGAACCTTTGCCTGCTTCTACTCCTTTATCGGACATTGATGAAATGTTACTTACTTTTACTTTTTTTTCTAATGTTGACAATGATCAACCTGGTTCTGTTCCTTTGTTTAATGTTGATGAACTTCTGCTTGATTCTGTTTGTTCTTGTAAGGTTGATACTGTTACGACTAATACTAAAAATAAACGGCTTTCTTCCATAACACCTTCTGAGTTTCCTAAACCATAACCACCATTACTACCTCCACCATCATCACCAGCTCCTCAACCGCGTGCTATAACTACTACACACTTTGTTGTTCCTGTTTTGCGGAAAACTTCCCAAAAGAGGCAGAAACTATTCTATACTGATTGAGAACCTCAAAGTGTAGGTCGACAAAATCCTAATGTCACCAATACTGCTTTGTTCTCTTTCTGGAGACAAAGACGTCATAAACCACATTTTTAATCCTCTCGCTCCAGATTTTTTATGCCGACTTTGCTTTGTCCTGGTATCTTTCTTATACTTGTTGCTTGGTGTTTTTGATTTTGGTTTTTCTTTTTTTCTTTCCTCGTTCCTTTTGTCCCACATTTTTCTATTTTTTCCTGTGGATGGTCTTACTTTCCGTCGGTCATCGTGCTAGCTTGTATTAATTTATACAACTATTATTTTGTAATAGAACAACTGTTTATTTATCAAAAACGTGGCACTCATATTATTCTAGCAAATATATTAGGTCATCTACAATTGGTGATTCCTAAAGAATGCATTTGTTCTATTTTTAAACAGGAATACGAGTTTGAATAACATAAGATTCCTTAAAAAGTACTTAATAAGTGCAATTGTAGGTAAATTTGCCGGTTTGATTATTTAACAACGACATTTGAAAGTGTTTTGGTAACACATGTTAATAAAATATGGGTATTGCTTATCTTTTCGCGGTCCGGAATTTCATTCATTTTCAATCTTCCTCTCGGCGGTGGAATACAAACCCTCTACAAGGTTAACACTGTTCTTGTCTTTAGGAGCAATGCACCCATTTTGCGGTTTCACGAACAAGGAGATCTTGCTGAATGCATTGGTAAGTTCTGGAGCATTGATTCAGACTGGCGAGGTTTTCTTTTTTAGCTCTTCGGCATAGTCTGATCTGTCGTTATTCATAGGCTCCTTTGGATCTTCAGCGTAACCAGTAAAAACCTTGTTACTACTTCCCGAAATGATTCCGCCAAAGAAATTTTTGTCGTCTCTGACAGGATAGATGTAGTTAAAATGATAGCAACGTGTAATGCTGAAAGAAAATTTTTGATTTGCAGTTAGTGAACTCTATGGTGCTTGTTACAGTTGCTGTAAAGATTTTGTCTGATCCTTTTCACGCAACTGCCGTAGGTAACATAGCAAATCCGATTACAGCTGATGTTCTACCCGTTTCTATGTTTTAGTCTACTGCTGTCGGAAAAGAAGCAAGTTCTAACACGGTCGAAGGTCTCCTTCAGGTTTTCTTGTTGTTGATTGTAGCAATTAAGTTTAACCGCTACCGCTTATGAGTTTTTTTGTTTCTTATGCGATCAATTTCAGACACACAGCTATCACGCATGCAGGCGGCCGGAGTGCATTCCGACAGTCATCTATTATTGATAATAAAAATCACCTAAGTAATTTCTTTTTAATTTACTTATAAACAGTTACGTGGCTATGAGAACCAAGATTTAACATCATAATTTTGCTTGTAATGTGTTTTTTAATTGTGTATAATACTAAAGAAAAATCCTTCGGAATAATTTGTCCTATATGAATTAAAATTTCCGTCGCGGGTTGATTTTGATTTTCGTTATTTTATTTGCCTATACCACATGTTTCTCTTAAGCAAATTATAGCTTGTAAATGAAATTTATACCTAGATGGCGCCTGCTTTTTCTTAAGTAAGAAAATTCGACACACCCTGACTCACTTCACTCTCCGCTTTTGTAGCTAGCCCGGTTTATCTAGATTTATTTTACTGTTTTCTTTTTAATATACGTTTCCCCTCTTTTCAAAGTAACACTATCTACAAGAGAAGAGATCGAGTTTTGTAAATTTTAACCTAGGCAAGGTGAGGAACATTTTGATAATTGAGTAAATAAGTATTTGTTAGTAATAATTTTATGTTTGAAACAAGCTATGCTGTAAATGTTCTATATTCCTTTGGATGAGAGAAAATATTTCTGATTGTATAGATGCTTTATGATATTGCTAAATTTGATTTCATTTTGTATATTTCATTACTTCCGTTGATCTAGCCGGGCAATGAAAGGTGTCCAAGAACGTTCAATTTTCGTAGTACTTTTACCAAATGATTATGTTTCATATTTATGCAAAATTACGACTGTTGAATTAATTCTTTACTCAAAGTTACATGGTCGATCTCGTAAAATAAATCAATAAATTCTTTACTCAAAACTTACATCTTAAACGTCAAATACTGTATTCATGTCGAATACTGAATGAATGACTTTACGCAGAGTAACATATTCGACGTCTTGCAATGAATGACCCTGTTCTTATTCAGATCCAGTTTATATACAAGAATGATCTCTACACGTCATTTGCGAGAGATTTCTCGATTTATTTGGAAGGAATAGTCACTGCGAGTAATGTGATATTTACTTGAATAGCGCGTTTCAGCGTTCTAATTAGTGTCAAGCTACCGCGGGTTGTCATGATTTTCCCAAAGCCTCGTCTATTCCTTTCGAGCGCAAAGCTAAATTTCGCGGACTCCTTTCATATTGTAATACATAGAACAATGAACTGGTTTACCTAACTTTTATGTGCTATTTTATAGCAATTTAATGGCCGTGCGATCCTTTGTAACAAGGCGTTTGCTTTTTACGGGAAATTACTTACTTATACAACATTTCTTGGTATCGTGGCGCATCCTTCAAAGAAGATTCTGAAAGTTTTTGACAAGAATGGATGTTTTATATCAGGTTTTACACCATCAACACACGGAAAATTAACTACATAATTAATTAAAGCTAGCAATTGCGTTCTTATGCTTTGAAAATGCTATAAGATTGATATTGCTCTTACGGTAAATCAAGAAAATATTTTACACACGGAGAATCCCTTGTTTTGTATTAATGCTTATTTATACAGGGTAGTGACATTAAATATTGGGAGATTTTAATTTTTCGCGTTTTCTGATTTTTTGGGTGGGTTTTGCATAGAGTTTGGGAGTCTAGTGACTTATCGTAACTTCTTCATCACATCAATATATGTATATATATATATATATATATATATATATATATATATGAATATTATAGGTAGATAATTACACAAGGTAAGTTGATAAATACTATCGTATTATAGTGAATAAGATGAAATAATAACTTAGACTTTTATGCAAAGCCCAAATGATCATTTCAAATTGAGTTAGTAATTGAAAGAAGGAAAATATAAGGTCGTGGACAGGACTTGAACCTGCATCTTGGTATTTTCGGTACCATGCGTTTACCAATTACGCATGGTACCGGTAATTCCAAGATACAGGTTTAAGTGCTGTCCAAGACCTTCTATTTTTCTTCTTTCAATCACCAGCTCGATTTGAAATGATCAATTGGGCTTTGCATAAAAGTCTAAGTTATTATTTCATCTTATTCACGGCAAATGCCACATAATCAGTTTCACGAGGAATACATATCTAACTTACTATAGATACCATCTCGATGGTACTACGCTTACGAGAGTGGACCATATAAAAGGTTTAGGTATAGTATACGATAGTAAACTCTTTTTCTAAAATCATATAAACAGTACAGCTGCTAAGGCCAACAAGATGTTAGGATTCGTCATTCGAGTTTCCCACCGCTTCATTGATATTCAAACATCATTCGCATTATATTTTGCATACGTATCAACTCGACTCGATTTTTGTTCGGTGATATGGAATCCTCAGTATATAGTGTATATTGATCGTCTCGAATCAATCCAAAAAAAAATTCTAAAACATTTGCACTTTAAGTCGAACACACTTAAACAATTTTTTCTTTCTCTGTTTGTTGTCAAGCCATTTTATGTAACAACAGAGAAATATATTTCTAACAAAAGTCCTGCAGAAGATGTTGATTTATCCGTATTAACATCAACTGACTTTTGTAGAATTCCGTACTAGCTCTAAACTCTAACTTCAGCGGTTTTTAGAGACTATCAAAGGGGGTCGTTAAATAAATACGGATGGGTCAGGCGCCACTTTACTTATGTAATATATAAGAACAAAGAATATAGCCAAGAAAAATACAGGTACCTCAACGAATATATTCTGTTATTGGAATACAAGATTTTGTATTCATAGATGGTACAAACGTTTATCCTGAAATAAAATAAAATACATAAAAATTCATTGGAGACATCAGTTTGCGTCTCAAAATAATAAAATCAATAAATCAGACAACTTATATGTACTTATAGATTTTTATACTGGTCAATGGTGCATGGACACTACTTATTAATTTTATACATCCTTGGTTCCTATAAGATTTATAGAATCCAAAAATATGTATGTGGTAAAATAAATACAACTTCTTGTGTATCTCTTAAAATGTGACTAACCACTTCTAAATTTATAAAAAAATATTAGACTTGTTAGAAACCAAGACATATATTAACTGAAAATAATTTTGGTTTAAAATGACAGGAATTTACAATAAATGTTGTAAGTGTCTAGTTACTCATTGTTATTTCTGTAATAAACTTGATTGTATCGAAGCCTCTAACGTAAATAGGCATTATTTATTTTATTAACAAAATTATTAGCTTTTGTCATTTTTCCAGTACTGATCAAACGACGTATAATTTTATTAAATTACTTATGAAATAGGATTTTTTAGTTAGTAATTTTAAGCCTTGTTAAAAAGGTATTACGTGTAAGAAACTACTCAACTGTATTAAAAAAAATCAACGTGAACAAGCAAATTCTAATAACAACATCTATTTAGTCTTATTCACAAACTAAGTTCTTGAACAGATCGTTTTGGTAAACAATCCTATATAGCAAAAGTTTAATTTAGTGTAATGTTCAAAGATCAAAATTTTAAATATAATTATTAAGATATTAATTTTCCATAGTTTAAACTTCAAGGATTACAGCTTAACCTTGGATATCTTCTAATTAGAGAAAATTAACCACTAAACGTACGACAAACAGATGGTTTTTATAACAAAGGAAAATCGACTTACCGACCTCGAACGTAGAGTGCAATTTGTTACAAAGCATTTGGTAGATAAACTCGAAGCACGTGTGCGCCTCTAATACTGCATAGTGACAACAAAAACTTGTTGTGCGTTTTATTACTTTTTGTTCATTATATACCGACGGAACAACAACCGATCTGGCCACAAAAGTATGGATCGTCAATACATTAGTTTTTTCGTGGAGAATAAATCATGTACAGTTACTTATTGAAAGATTCCACCTAAACTCGAACTTTGTACAAACTGTCATCGGGTTTGTCTTCGCCATCTTGAGGATTTGGTGGAAAATGCAGACACCTCAATATTAGCAAACATCTATCCGAGCTTATGTAGTTTTTTACAGGTAAATTATACAAACAATCTGTGCGCTAGTAATCTCGTCCACTTTCAGAGTATACTTTGCCCTTATAAATTTTATTACAGGACATCGTGGGCCCCGTTTGTAGTTTAGTTTTAACTTAGTATTATGAGTTTTGTTCAAATAGAATTATAAAAATCCACGACCACGTCTTAGATGCCTGCGCAGAGGTTAGAGCTTTAGCTAGTCGGAAGAAATCCCCTATCATCGGCTTTTAGTTGAAGAAAGAAGACAGGTCTTTTCCTTTAGGCTTGTGCAGCAGGAACGATCAAGAAGAAAGAACAAAAAACGTAACAATACGTACAAATAAAGCAAATCTAACCTAACCTAAGAATAGGGACTACATTACAGAGGCTGGCCCAAATCATTTCATCAGTCTCTACAGAGAACAAAGGAAGTTGAAAAAATTAGAATCGTACACATATATACATATACTTACTTGAGCAGTATTGTTAATCCAAAATGACGTGTTCTTCCATGAAGATAAAACGCTTCCTCTGTGACTACAAACGAATCTTCAGATACCTAAGGAAATAGAAGATGTAATTTCTTTAAATGCGCAGTAAATACTTATTCTAGTGCCTTATGAATAAACGTCATTAGATTTAAGTTCAGAAGAAAATAAAAGAATTAAATAGAATTATTGCAAACACCAGGGCTGCATTGCTTTCAGCCCTAGAATAACTATACTATAGCAAATTGTACGAGTATTAAAGAACGAGGTATAAGAAATGCATTTTTATTAACATAAATGTATTACAATAAAATGTAATAACACAAATTCTTTCATTCAGTTGCTGCTGTTACCAGAAGTAAATTGTACCGTTTGTATATCTTGTAAAGGAATTTATTTTGTAAAGCAACATTTTAGGACAAACATGTATGTCCTTTACGAAAAACAACTTTTCGTACTATATTGCTACAAATTAGAATAGTAATGAAAAATCTACATAATTGTAATACTGTAAGTGTTAGTGGCAATAATTAACTTTTAAAAAAGCTACATGATAGTTCAATACTGGATAAACACCGGTGTATGATGAATAAAACACTCTCTGGAGTAGCACGAACACGTGCTTCGTATTAACTGTTTCATACTAAGTCAATAGACTAGCAGTATTTAAAAAGTAAAACGCTAAAGAGACACAATGAGGTTACTGTATATTTTAATAACAAAATATATGCATCTTCCTTTCTGTGTAAATTAAAAATTGTCAACATACCACTGCGAGTAATAGAGTTGAAGAAAACTGTTCCTAACACGGCAGATGTTAAAAACAGCTTGTGTAAAAGGTACAGATATCAGAGTCAATCATCTTACCTAATTTATTCTTTGAAAGTGCAGGATATGAAGGTCGAATAGATTCCATCAAAACCATGGCATCTGTGATTCAGAACGAATATATATATATATATATATATATATATTGTAGTGGATTTAAATGATTAAATTTGGGTATAAACAATGCAATTTCAAACACCCTGTATAGAGGAAACAACCATAAATTACGTGCGAAATTTATTTCATGTATTTAATTTAAAGTAACAAATAATACCATAATTTTATAATTAGAGATTAAAAATTCGTAGGCTCGTAAAGAAAATAAATTGTATAAGCCAAAAATTCAATTTAATTCAAAGGGTTATAACGTCACAAAACGCATAAGAGCGTGAAAAATCGATAATTCCAAGGCGAAAACTTTACTAACAAATAAACAGACGTCGAATATAGGAAATACCTTGAAACGCAAACTCCTAGGAATGTTATTTTAAAAACGATCGTTAATTGAACACCTGCATGCTTTGGAAAGGTCATGGTCCCCTTATTTTTGTAGATAATAAGCAAGTTTTAAAGAATATTGATCAACAAATAGTCGCAAAGCACGTATACAACTCCACGTGGAGGAGATATCACGCGGACAGTAATATCGATTTTCTACCACTCAAGCAAGGTTAGAATGAAACATCCAATATGCATAAGAGAGGAATAGAGTTAATACAGGCGGGGTTTTAGACGTCATTGAAATATATCATTGGTCTAAATAGTTAGTTTTACAACAGACGTACACGGGACAGATGAATGCTGGTTTGTCGGAAAATAGCGTAGCGACGGCTAAATTTCGTGGAGTTTGAAAACGGTTATACCAAAATTTAAAGAAAGAGTTAGTTTGCAATTAGGATTTCGGGTAAAGTGTAGCCGAGAGGGGCCTGGCTTATAATATAAATAAGCTAGCGAAATTGATAGCTTTCTCTGTGACTTCTTTAATTTGCATCGCTTATGACGTACTACTAACGAGCTAGTAAGTATTAAAATTTATAAATTAAATAGTACAGTGTTAGATGGTTGTAACCTTATTCTTTGAACGCAGATGGTGTCGAGTTTATTTATATTTAACTAAGGTACAACGTATATTGTAACAAGCTTATTAACGTTCTTTATGAATTTAAATTTTTATTGTTAAGAGTACTTGGGTTTTTTTTGTGTTTGTAGTAAGAGTATGCAAAGTAAAAAGCATACATAAAAAAATTAACTGGGTTATCATAAGCTCATCATACTCCAGAGTGTATTAATTAAAAAAAATAAGTAAGGTATTATTTAGGGCCCATTTACTCCTGTTACATTAAATGTGTTTGATATTTCAATTTTAAAACAAAAACTTTACAAAGATATCATTTATTGAGGTGTAACTTGAGCACCGAAATGTACATAATCTTGAATTATTATTTGTAAATAGTGGTAAATGAAAATTGTATGATTGTTGCACTATTTTGTGGTTGTATTGAGAGTGTGCGTGAACGGTAAAGAGTATGATAGTAAATCTAGGGATCCAAGAGGAGGCCCAACTGAGCTAGCTAAGGAGCGGTTGAAGAAATCAAAGTTGATGGAAGCAGAATCTGGGTAAGAAATTTTTTTTTGAAAATTTTCCTTTTTGTGAGATTTTCGATTTTTGGTAAATTAATAAATTTTGAATAAACTGAGCCAGAGCAAAGTTACACCGCAATATATATATATATATATATATATATATATAAAATGACGTAATAAGGGTCTCTAGAGGTTATTGAAACCTAAAGCCTACAAATAAAACAGATCAAATATAGAGGAAATCGAAAAGAATAAAAATTTCCGAAAATTCATTGTTCACCCTGTATGTAATATAAGCGTATTGTAAATACATAGCCATTAAAGTGCAAAACGGAAACTTAATTCCGTGCGTGTAAATAATCGCTCTAAAATTAATACAAAGCCATTTATTTGTTACAAAAATGCACTTTCCGGTGCATTAAATATTGCTCTTTGTTCGCTATAGATGGCATAGAATAGTGCCAGTTTTACGCATTTCACTGAATACAGAATTACATTCAATCTTGTTAAAAAACTATTTCTTTAGTCTTTATAAGTATGCATTAAAATTAGTTTTATTTGCATTAAAAACCAATCTTTTTATTACAGTTATAAAGATGCAAGTCCTATGCATGTGCAAAAACCCGTTGGGAAAGCAATTAAAGCTTTAATTAATTAGCTAAATATATGTAAATATATATATATATATATATATATATATATATATATATATATATATATATATATTGATATGTAATATTGTAATGGTCGTTAAATATATTATTATATGTAGAATTGTTAACGGAAAATATTAGACCAAAATTGAAAGCAATCAGTTAAACAATCTCGTCATTTGCAATGTCTAGCTTTCGAAATATAATTTAATTTTTTCATAAGGACACTAAAAAGGTTAAGTGATAACAACTAAAAACAGACTAAAAAGTAGTTCCTACACAAATGTGAGAAGTTATTTTGTTAACATATTCCAAAATGTCAGCATAATTTCAATTGCATTAAACCTAACAATTATAACACGTTTCACAAATTAACAATTATTAAACAATGGCAAACATTAAAAATATTGTTTTTCTGTATCAGTATGCACAATGGGTAAATACAAACTAAATGAACAATCAGTGTGACAATATAATTATTCATTGATAAAACTAGTTCTATGTAAGCAAGTTTGACCTTAATAAATATAATTTAATCTTGTGCTACTACTCATCCACAGGGCCATCAAAACCATGTCTATGAGGTGATGTCAGTAAGTATAAATAACACTTAAACCATCTGTATCGGATTTTTTATTCATTGGATTTGGTTCACGTTTAATGAAAAACATTACTAAAAATTTCCTTTTCGTAAGAACAGATTGTTTTGCAAGAATTTCCACCCCATCAAAATCGAGTTTATGGCCTAGATAATGTGTATGTGATGCAAGAGCACATTTATTCGGTTTTAATTTCGCATCACTTTTATGTAATTGTAATAGCGTTTTCATGATCTGCAAAGTATGCCCAATATATGTTTGAATACAATTAATACAACTAATCCTGTATACTATATGTGATTGAGAAATTGAAGGAAGATTAGATTTCAATTTACTAAACAGACATCCCACTGTTTTTATATATTTTTTATTTATTATTACATCTTCATATTTGAATATGTTTATTAAATTATTAGTTAGAGTGCCAATTTGGGGTTGAGTACGGTATTTTACTAATAAAGTATTATCCCGTTTGCCATTTTAACTATATTTGTGGTATTTGTATTCATTTGAAATATCACTTTGTTTACGAGTGTTTTAGGGTAAGCATTATCAATTAATAAAGATGACAACTTTTTTAAACTATTCTTAATAAAAGAGGAATGGCTAATTTTCTTTATCCAGTATATCATTTGTTTTATGAAATTTATTTTAATTGATAGTGGATGGTCTGACTTGTAGTTTATGTACCTACCCGATGATGTTGGTTTTTGGTACCAATCTAACATGATGTGTGTACCTTTTCTAATAACTCTAGTGTCGAGAAAGGGTATGGAATTATGTTGATCTTCTTGTTCCACTGTGAATTTTAAGTGTTCGTCAAAACTATTAAAAATGTCTAGGATTTCTGAGGTGGCGTTCAATGGAAGTGCGAGTATCAAATCGTCTACATACTTTTTTTTATAAAACTAAGCTGAAAAGATAATTTTGGGATACATGTGTCAAGTAAAGTATCCATAATATTGTGATAATATTGAACTCAATTTTGATCCCATAGCACATCCTGATTTTTGACGATAAAATTTTCCGTTATATGTAAAATTGTTATTATCCAATACAAATGTGAGTAAATCTAGAAATGTATTCATATCCATTCCTTGTGCTTTGTTAACAATATTCAGCCAATTTTGTGTAATTACTTTAACAATGGTTTGCTTTGTATGATTTGGAAAAAGATTAACTACATCTAAAGAGATAATTCTATAATTTTCGGGAATTATTATATTGTTAGCAAAATTTAAATAAACAAATTATAAAATTATCTCTTTGGATGTATTGGATTCATAATTTCGGTCCTAAACCTAGATAAATATAACGTTGATTATAGAGCCAAAATTACATGCAGAGTATACATATAAAATTTATACGATTCAATAGTTTAAAATATGGAAGTTATTAAATGCAGTTATTTGATTTTGTAATATACAATGAAGAGGGAACATTCTTTGATACAGAAAGCTCCTTTGAAATTTAACTAAATAATTAATTCGAAGATGTACTTTTGCAAACTGATGTTCTAAATAAAGATTTTAAATAATATGGGTGATTTTGTAAACTGGAATTTGAACGTCAATTTAAAATAGAACCAGGAACGATATAATACCGTTGAAAATAATGAAAAGAAGATTTGAATAAACGCTCTTTTAACATATAACCATAAGTATAAAATTTTAGACTTTTTTGTTGGTTAAATGACAATATCTCAATACTTTGTATTTTAATTTTGAACAAGTTCACATTTTATTCTAATTGTGAAGCGGATGATTTGCAAAGAATTTTAGGTCTAAGTTCAAAATAGTTTGACTTTTTAATAACATAAAAGTCTGTGAAGCGTTTTTGGCCAAACATACAAGCGTGGGAATAAAGAATAGGTAGATTGCCTGCCTATTTGTGTATCTGTTAGCAAATATTAGGTAAGAATTTTAATTATTTTCTGTATAAACTGGAACTGTGAATCGTTTTATAAACTGTTTTGTATGAGGGAAAATTGTTTTTGAATGTATAGATGCTTTATGGTATTGCTGTCTTTGTAATTTCAAATTCTCCCTTTTTGTCTTTTAACGAAGTTCTTCCGTACAAACAATATCACAGTTCTCATTCAGCGGCGTTCCAACATGCAACCGTTGTCATATCAATAGACATATATATATATATATATATATATATATATTATCGTGTAATTTGTAGGATAATTGTAGTTACATAAGGTCATAGGTCAAGCTAGGATGTGTACGCTAGTAATTTCGCAATCTAGGTAACGTAATATACCCATAAAAACAAAATGCCCACAAATATTAACATTTCTTATTTATCAATTGGTTTCCAACGGCTAATTCTAGAATGCTGTCCCTGAACTTCGTGTAACAGTGTATGCTTTGCACATAGATGTGTTTCTCTAACCAGTACATAAAAAATGGTTATCTGCAAGAAGATAGAAGAAGTCAATGGGTTTTCCATCACCAGGTATGGTCACATTTAGTTTCTCTTTCCTAATAAACAGAATATCTTTTAATAGTGGTGGATTCTCCACTCACTGTAGCTTACCACCTTGTTTGGCAGTAGGTTTAACAATTGGTTTGACAACATAATTTTCATCATTACTTTGAGAATTGTATAATTATCATTAGTGTCTTCAGCAAATTCTTCTGGGACCTCTTCAGCACCACTCCATTCACTATCGGGGTTCTGAAAAGTTTCTCGTACGAATCAGAATACAAAGGTAATGCTTCCAGTTCATCCTTAGTTAATTTATTTGGATTATGGGTTCTTGGTCTTTTTATTCTCGACGAACCAGCAACCGAATCCTCTGTCATTTTGAGCTGAAAGTTCTGGACTAAGCTAATGAGAACAATACACAGTAATATTATGAACCACGCTCGCCTTTGTGTAAACACAACTTTTACAAAATGCTAGCACGGTAAAAGCTCAACATTCATGGCCCAAAGCCGACACATATGCGGCGTGCGCGTTCTTATACCATACTTGCGTCCACACGCTGTGGACATGAGCACTGAACACGTTAATGCATAGAAAAGACAAGGTTATGACTGAAGTTTGAGCCATAACATCAAAATTTTGGAGATTAAGTCTGCAACTGAAGTCTATGGAAGATCCAAAAGTTAATAGAATAAAACAATTTAGCCGCTAATTAGCAATGAACAATAGAAAAGTTGATCATTGGTACCAATTTAATACATTTATTTATAATTTTTGTCGTCGGGAATATTTTTCAAGATAAATATGTTGTGTAATCTACTAAATTAGTTTAGAATTTTCTCAACCACCCGAATCTGAAAGAATTTTTTTAATAGGACGGGACCCTTAGTCACCAGCGCTATTTAAAGAATTTTTACCGTAAGGTATTTTTAGCGATATTTAGAGCACAAACTTCCCTGTGTAAGGTATCCATTAATTTTACTTTTCCTCTGCTTCTTAAATCTTCTGGAATTTTTGAAATCGTAACGTCCCTTACTGAATTAAAAAATAACCCTTTACCAAACCATACATCTTTAATCTACTAACAATTTTCTAAACACCTAATCCATTTTTCTTTATTTGCATTTTTGATTTACTGTGACTCCGTCGTGTTAGGTGTCAATTAATATTGCATTTTTTTCAGCTTCTCAAACCTTATGGAAGTTTTTTAATTGGACCATCCATTACATTACACAATTCCAAAGAAAAATTAAATGACCTTGTTGTGTATTCGTTCTAAAGTTTTTAATTTTTCAAAACACAAGAATATCTTATATCTCCAAGCAGTAGCCGCTCGTCCCACATTTTAAACTGCAGGCAATGACCATATATACTCTATTCCGTTCGTCTTATTCAAAGGTTAAAAAGTTGTTCATATTTCCAGCTTATT